>BMAW01062726.1:23133-90544 GCA_019974015.1 Nephila pilipes
ATATATATATAAAATTAAATATATATATATTTATTTAATTTTGTTCATTTTATTTAAAAGTTTAAAAAATGCCTTGCTGCTAGTAATTTGTTTTCTAAATTTTAGTTATATTAACAATTTCGAACCCCCTTTTCTCTCAATTTATATAGTTATCCAAACGAGGACTCACTTAAATTCAACAATTATTGATTTAATATCGACATACGTATCTTTCATACATTGAGTATTTTTGTAATTTAGCTTATGACATAGGCTTTATCGAGCTTGCATTACCTTCAACTTTGGGAACATTTTGTGCTATCACTTGAGCTGAGAATTTCTCCCAAAGAGTGAAAAACGTGACTTATGTAGAGTAAATTAAATTTAATGAGATGCAATGAGTAGTATATAGAAAATGCACATGTGAGCAGTTAAGCAGTTTTATTACAGAAGTTAATAGTGTAGTAGTGTGCTCTAAAGAGAGTGAGCTAAAGTTGTTAAATAAAACATCTGTATCTAATATGCGTTGAGTAAGCATGTATAGGAGTTGATCTAGATAGTTCTGTTCTTCTAAGGGCTTGAACCCGATCGGCTTCCGTAAGAATAACAATTTTTACAATATTTAAACTTTAAATCAGATGCTTTTAGAGATTAGTTTCCAGAAATAAAGTAGGTAAAGGATAGAATAATGGTTATTCGTTTATCTTATTTATGAAACGTAAATGACTTTTTTTTGTTCGTTTGACTATTAATTCAATACTACTTTAAGAAATTTTACTAATAACCACAAAAGAAAATAAATGGGGAAATACAAGTTTTATATTACATATATTTCATCTGGTTAACCTGATGAAACTAAAAACACAACTCAAGGCCCGCTATTTATTACATTAATTGCTTTTCTATGTATCTATGTAATTAATAGATTTATGAACAAATTTTGGATTACATGGATTATATAATACATATATATTAGGAGGCAAGCTGTTTGCAGTCGCATGACTATAATGAAAATTATTTTAAACTACAGAATTTCTGTGATAAATTGCATAAATTATGAAAAAAATTTATTATGATGAGTACACAAAAAAGGTGATAAAGAATAATGAAAATTTAAATGCCTCGAAAATAACCAATTTTTAAGCCAGATTAACTTTCCAAATAAGCGAAGAAGATATTTTAAATGTTTACCATAAACGTTTCATGCATATTAACATTATTTCTCATTTTCATTAAAATTTTAAAAATATTTAAAAGTTATGAATAAATATAAACTGAACCTGTTTTTAAAACTATGAAATTAAAAATTTATTGTGTGCAAGATTCTGAAGTACAGAGTTATTCAAAATTTATAAAAGTACTTTTATCTAGTTAAACCATGTTCAGTTTTATATATATAAATATGTTAAGGATAGAATTTTAATAAAATTACTATGAAATACAGTATACCTTCACCCATTCGCGGTCCACCTTTCGCGACCCCGTATACTCGTGAATTTTGTTCTCAAAGTTTTTATTCATAATTTCAGCAAATTCATTTTTAAATCTGCAAATCCCAGGGCTCTCAAGAATAGATATAAAAACACTTTGCCTGTCTTCAGGGATGCATAATTCTAAGGTCTGAATTACGAAGGTCCTGACATCCAACTGGTTTCATCTGCGCTTCGTCACTCAAGTGGAATAATACATCAGTAAGAAAGAAAGGGAATTTCACGTGTTGCTGCTCATGGATAATTCTGATGGTCACTCTGCGGATTTGTATCATAAAGGAGTCCAGATTGATTTTCTCCCTCCCATCACCACATCACTTCTCCAGCCTATGAATCAACAGATGATTCGTGCATTTAAGGCACTTTTCACTAGGAACTGTCTTCAATTATTTGATGCCATAGATGAGGAAGAGGACTTTCATTTAAAAGGACTCTGGTGCAATTTCAGAATTGTATCTTGCCTGACAATCATTCATAAACAAGGCAATTTAAGACATTAAAAAAGAAACTCTAAATGCCTGTTGGAAAAAACTGTGGCCAGAATGTGTGCATGACTACAAAAGGCTTCTCATTCGATGAAATTCATCATAATGCTGTCAACAAATCAGTGAAATTGGAAGAGTTAACCATTGGGTGATGGCTTTGATGATGTAACTCACGAGGAGTTCAATGAAATCATTGATACCCACTCTCAGTCTCTGACAGGATGAAGGTTTCGCAAACAGCAAAGTAACTGTCAAAGAAAGCTAAATCATGAACCCCTCCCTTACATGGTTTATTCACTATAGTTCTCAAATGCAATTGATTCAGCCATGTCAACATACAAAACCCTTTTCATCACTATGAAAAAACGACGAAGCCAGCTGCCAATAACCATGTTCCTAACGAAAGTCAAGAAAAGTAATCAAGCCACACCCGAAGAAAATACTGCACCATTTTCATATTATCCAGGAGAAACAACTCCTCCTCCTGAAGTGCCTGAATAGGAGGAATTTCTCGAACTACTGTGAAGCAGCAGTTAAGCTGTGCTATACACCAGTGTCACCATAATCATCATCCTCGTATGGTACCGCAAATTTCCTTATCATTCATTAGTGGTGAGCATGTACAATAAAATTAAAATGTTTTTAATTTATCATTATTGCATTTACTACTGTATTAATGAGTAATACTGTTTTTAGAAAGTGTTTGGGAAGCATATTTTAGCGTATATAATGTCATACATAGGCGTATTAAAATTGCATCAAAATTTGCGGATTTTCTAGATTTCCTAGAGGAGAAGGAGCATAATCCTGCGAATCTCGATGTTATACCGTATATGAAATTGGATTAAAAATCCAATTAAAATTTATATAAATTTTTTCCTATTATAATTTTTCTAAATAACTGTGATGTACAAGTCATAAAGTTACTTATTTTGAACATGTGAATGAAATTTTAAACTAATAATAAATAATTTTTGAAAACTCCAGCGCGCAAGGTAACATGTTTTTTTTATTTTAAGAAAAATGAAGTTAAAGTTTCAAAATAGTGAAACAGAAACCAGTTAAACAATAGTTTAACTACTTTTCCCCCGAGAACTCTTGAAGTCTTAGTGGTATCGTTAAACCTTCAACACCATCAGAATGTTTAGAAATGGTGAAGCTCTAACATATATCTTTTTAAAAAAACAAAAACAAAAAAAAATTTAAAGCATAAGGATCCCGAGACTCCTTAAATGTCATCACATAGCTATAACTACTGAATAATTACGGTTTGAATATCAAAAGGGGGAAATGCCAATAATGTCTCATTCAAATGTTTTCAAACAAACTTTGGTTGCGTTTTAAAAAAATAAGTATGCTTTATTTCATAGAAAGGGAAATGTGCTTAAGATTTAAGTGTAATCCACTAAAAATCGTAACTTAAACTCCCTGATTTTATTATACTGAAATATCTCTTTGAATACCACACATGCACATTTTTGTAAACTATCAAATTAATTCATTTCGGTTACCAATATTTTTCGATTTATCTTTAATCTCGTATATTACAAATCACTACGTCGCTTTCTTCATGGCCTTACCCAAATTTGTTGTCATCTTTGTATAGCTTGAAAGATAAATTGAGCTTAATGTTTTTGCGAAAGGAAATTTTAAAAAATGTTAGAGGAGAAAAAATTATTTGTATTAAGTGACAAAAAATTGTAATGAGGAATTACAAGAGGAATAAAATGCTAGCCCATCCTCCACAAAACGAAACTATTCCAGTTTAGTATATCGCTGTATCTTTTGGCATTTATGGCTCAAAAGCTCTTTATTGATAAACGAAAAAGGAGTATTTTTTTTATATATATCATAGATCAAGGCACAAATAATACTTCGCATATTGAAAATACTATAGATTCTATAAATCTTTCGACACAATTTGTGAACAATTCACCCAAAGATAAAGTATATGTTAAAAAAATGTCTTTCGTAGCTGAAAATAACAGGAAAAGCTTTAAAACAAATGTCTGCTTCTGAAAGATAGATAGCTTGAAAACAAAAAGTACAACTTTTAAACGCAGATGAAGAAACAATAATCCACAGTATTTTATACTAGAACCATGGAAGAATAATTTAGAGTCCTTCGCAGTAAAACAACTTTAAAAACCCTTATTTAAAATAAACTGTTTTAAGTGACTGTATTCTTTTACGCACAGAATAATATTCATGAGACAAAAATATATTTTATTAACAGTTGTTAAATATTATTTTTTAAAAAATAAGTATTATATATTATACGATAAAAATAAATAAATAATAACTAGTAAAATACATCAATGCTCTTTTAAAATTTTCTACACTTAAAACATTTTTGATTCCTCTATCAAAAGACGAGGATGACACCTTTAATGCTACCTTTCTCACAGATTTCAAGTTACACCAAAGTCAGAATATTTCGTTCTAAGAACTTAGATTCTAATACTATCAGCCATATTTGGAAAACTACTAGTCAATGAAACTATCTTCCAGTTTCCAGGTTATATGGTGCACTGAATACCATAAAATTGACAGTCTCTTTGAATTACTATGCACTTTTAACAGAACGCATTTGAATATGAGATATTCAATTTTTTTCAAGTTTCAACTTCTAAGCAAATGATAAAGTTATTTAATTGAATTTTAATTGATTTATAAATTAATGGAAAACCACTAAATCAGTTAAATTAAAGTTACTTAACAGTTTTTGAGGAAGTAGTTGTTTTTTCCTGAGGTATAATTTTGTGCTTTCCTGTCATATTTAAGAAATTCTTAAACACTAATTCTTGTTTTATTCTTCGGGATTGGTATGTATATAATATCATTAAACTGATTTTATGTCTGATCCATCTAGTTTAATCTTAAAAAAATGATCCAATTTTAATTTGTATGTTATCTTCCTAATTATATGAATTGAGAGGATAGCAATCGAGAGGTGTAAAATCGTAGCTGGAATCAGATGTTCTCGTCAGTTTCCTTCTAAATGCTCCTCATATGGACAACGACGGTTATTGCATGTAAAATTAAATTGAATTTGAAAGTCCAGAGTAATGGGATATTCACGTTTCGAGAGCAAAGAACCATCTCAGAAGTATCATCATCGTTACTCAAACAAATTCGCATTAACAGTTTTGCGGTTTTTCACCAGTAACATTCATTTTATTCTAATTCAACGTTAATTCAAAGTTAGGAAGAATTTGTATTCGGTATTATAACTCATTTCATGATCGATTGCATCACATTTCAAGAAGTGAAATCCATTGAATGTAATTCCTTTTTAAATATCATTATTCAAGATTTACAAAGTTTTGAAAATTGTAAGTAGAACTAAAGAATGATCTTTTAACAATTCGTATTCCGATAATTATGGTGACAAATCTGAGTATCACTCACCATAAAGAGCAAAGCATTAATGCTGGTGAAGATGATTTTTTTAGATTGAAGTTTTAGAGCCTTTAGGTTTTCATCGATTATGAATTTAATTTCCTAATTCACCAGATGGATTGACCAATGATAATCTTATTGATATAAGTACCTTTTAAAAATAAATTATGACTGAATTAAGTTACACATCCTTTATTGACAAAGTTCAAATAAAAATATATTTCCTGATCCCCAATGTGTGATGTGTATTATACAAATGAATATCCTTGTTTTGGAAAAAATACATTTTAATTTGACCAATATATATATAACGATTAATTTTTCTTATTCTCTTACATAATTGTTAAACATTCCAAATCTTATCTTAAGAACAAATACTAAATTAGAAATGTTAAAATTTAACTATATTGTATTCATTTAATCTAATATATATTGTTTTAATTTCTTAATTCTTTTAGGAGCGAAAGTTTAAAAGCCAAATTTTATCTGGTTAAGCTTTCCATTCCAACTAAAAGCCTCATACTAATCGTTTGGTGTTATAAGTTCTGTACATGAAATAAGTTCTATACATCAGAATCTTAGTGTCCCAGCATAATTGCAAGTTAGGAGAAAATACATCAGATTGAATTTTTATTAAATTAATTATCGGTGGTTCTTAATATAGGAGTCTTTCAATAATAGTATACTATGCTATTCAAACTGACATTTAAACATAAAATTAAATTAAAACTATACTATTGAATATTCTTCAATATACTTTTATCATCATCATATTTTCAAAATATTTTCATTTTGAAAAACTTCAAGCACCATATTAAAAGTAGTTTAATATGTTTCTGCATTTCGAAAAATGCAGTTACTGACATTTCATTAAAAAAAAATACCGCACTTATATTTATTGAGATTCTCGTAGTACTTATTTGGTTTCTGATAAATGTTTTGCAGTAAAAAAGCATTTTGCTTTCCTCCATGCCTCAGAAAAAGACCCTGTCACGCTTTTTCCTTCACTATCTTGCTTTGAGGATAAACGCAGATATAAAATATTGCGAGAACAAAAGAGAAATGTTTTATCTTTAAAGAACAGAACGAAAAAGAAGCTTGGTACTTAAACCTCTGTAAAGTCTTTTCTGAGAACTGCCGAAACGCGCCTGCGGTAGCAAATAGAAGAGATCTGAGAAGGAATAGAAGATTATGTTGGCGGGAAAAAAAACGGATACTTCTTATTACTCAAAAAAATGAACACGCGAGCTGTGTTTTATTCTTATAAAAGTGTGTAGGTTCTGAAAGAAACCGGCAAATCATAAATCAAGTAAGATAAAGAGTGCAAGAATATTCGGAACAATTTTTATTTTCGCACACCATTTTTTCCCTTCTTTTATCAGTTTTTTTTTTTTTTTTTTTTTTTTATAAGCACGTGAACGATTACTATAGATATTGATATTCTTACCTGTTTTGTCTACTTAACCCACTTTAGATACAAGATTTATATTCATTACCAAAGCTTACACTATACTCTGAATTTCATCTTATTTTAAAAAGTTCTTGAATGAGGTCTTAGACTTTTGCGACTTCTCTTTTGGAGTTTATTATTTATTTTTTGAAAAGTTTTCTTTGATCTTTTGATGAACTAATATTAAGAAAAAATAGAATTTAACAAATCAACTAACGTTTCCTTTTCCTTTTTATTTTGTTTATTCTTTTTTCTACATTGGTATCTTCTTTATATTCATAAGTAATTTCATTTTTACATAAAAATACTTCTTTACATAATTAAATTAAATAATATATAATAATTTTAAATATTATTATTTTATTTGAAAGAAATATTTAATGTTATGTAATTACCAGTCTTTATTTAAAATTTTTAGGTCTATTTTTCTTTAAATTAATACATTAAAAACTAGTACAATCCAGTTTTTGATTCCCCTTTGTATGTACTTTAAATAAATAATCTAATTTTTTTTGCATGCTTCGTTTAGCTTTTTATATTTCTCTTTCAAAGAAAATTCAGTTTCTTAATGTGCTATTATGTAATTGGATATATTTGTCTAATAAATCATGTGCTATTATTTAGTTGTATATATTCATCTAATAAATAATGTGCTAATGTAATTGGGTATATCTATCATTGTTAACGGTTAAAACTATTTACTCTATTTCTAAGTCAGGATACTTCCCACTTATAAGCTCGACTTATAAGTTCCGCATTTGTCTCTGCAGGCATCCTATTTGTCATGACCACTATTATAAGAAAAAATTCTTTCATATAAATCATTAATATAAATAATAAAATCTTAACATATAAAGAAAGCTTATTAGTAATAGACAATCCTGAAAAAGTTTTATTTCGTAGAAAGTGGTTTTTTTTAAAAAATAAATCTTTGGAAAATGTGGGGAAAGAGTTTTTGTGTTAAGAAAAAAAATCGGTAAATAATGTAAAGAATACCAACTAAAATCTCTTAAATGTAGCGTTATTCAAAAAAGATAACTTGTTAAATGCTATTAAAATTTATGATTTCTCAAAATACAGTAGAGGTGATAATCTTATTAGAGTGGTTGCAGTATTACTCATACAGAATTGACCATAGAAGAAACTTTCTATTGGTTGGTATATACATATCAAAATCAATTTTTTTTATTTATGTTTTTGGACTATTTGATAGAACATTTGTAACTGGTTTGGAAAGCAAAGTCTGAAAGGAGAAGAATATAGTATGTATATTCACCTTTCAGGTGTGTGTGTGTACGTCCTTGCTTGTGTGGCGTGTGTGTAATGATTTAATAATTTCAAATAATTGAATTTCTCTTCATAATAATGAAGAGAAATTCCCTAGAATCTTAATCCTCTTTTCTCTTCATAAAAATTTAATTTTCCACTATATCTCATCCTCCCCTTAATTCAAAAGGGAAGAGTTCATTCTTATCTCCTGATCCAATTCCAAATTATCCTTTATTTGTTAGAGCACGCACTCATAAAATTTGTTTATTCCGCTTTCCCACGGTTGTAACTCTGCCAAAATAATCCCTATTAGATTTTTGATCAAAATTGAAATTCCCTAGAATCTTAATCGTATGACACGTGTACTATGACATCTCTTCTGGAAAATCCATAATATATAATTGAATACATAGAGAAAAAGCGCACTCATTTTCGTTTTTTCTGTTCTTTTTTTTCCCTTCTCTCCAGCTGGCCCACCTTGTGCCGCGTGTTCACAAATGTTTTCCAATCTCATATTCTTCTGTGTTCATCAAACCGCGAAATTTTATCTACAGCCGTAAAGCTATAATCCCCCTCTCTCTCTCAACGAATAGCAAATAAAGACAACAATTTAACTCGCATTCTTTCAATACTTAAATGTTGTTACATATATATATATATATAACCATATATATATATATGCTCCTCTTCTCCTATATATATATATATATATACTCTCTATATATGTGTGTGTCTGTGTGTGTGTGTGTGCGTGCGTGTGTGTGTGTGCGTGCGTGCGCGCGCGTGCTTGCGTGCGTGCGTGTGAGTGTGATAAATTCAGTTTACCACATTACTTTTAATTTTGGCTTTTTCAACTCTAATTCCAATTTTCGTATAAAAAATTACTATTTCTTTTACCTCTCGAGACACAGGAAGCAGCTAATCCTCTAGATCTCTAACAAAGAAAACAGAAACATTCTGCAATAAATTCAGGGAAGTTATATTTTATTGAATTAAATGTTAATTTAATTTAAAAACTCTCCTGAAGTTACAACACAATTCCGGGTCTAAGTTTATAGTGATCAAATGACCCCGAACAGTCAGTCTCTCTGGAAAAATACGCTTCTGCATCAAATATATTAGGCTTGCTGCAGACAGACTGACTGCTGTTACTTCGCATGCTCCACGCATTGCATTTCCCCCCCCCCACACACACACACACTTCTAGTAATACACACCTTTGCATGCGTTTGTTGTTTAGGTATGGTTTGAGCATCACCCACTAACGCACAAGCATTTTAGAGTGATCTCAATTTTGTAATAGTTTCTGAACAAGAATATAGAAGAAATATTGTGACAATGATTGAGAGTGAATATAATGAGATATTCCCTTTGTAATGGGATATGAACGAATATGAAACGAACGACTTATGGAGAATATTCTTTGGTGTAAATGTTTTTTCATATGATCTAGCTGCACTGGCCGCAGATTGATAACAGGCGGGAACCATATGGCCAGCGGACAGTGGGTTGGCCAGACCTCTTCTAGAATGTAAAATATTTATAGATATTTTTTTTGCCTTAATTACTAAATTTAAAGGGATTACAAGTACTATTTTATCTCAAATTTAATGCTACATTTCTTTTACAATTAAATAGTAATAACAATTTCAAAAATTAAGAAATAGGAAGTAATGCATTTCAAACCAAAGAAAATATTTTTGTCGTGTTTTCACATCTAAACATGTCAATAATATATCAAAATCGAGAAGAAATTGTTCAAGATCCTCAACACAAAATTATCGACCTCAGGCGTGCTTACAGAATTTAAATAAATGTTTTCTGTAAATGTCTTCGTTCGAAGGAAAATACTATTCAACCGCTTTTAAAAGTTTATTTTTGCATTTCAATTTTACTTAAAATCATTAATATCTTACGCTGTTCTTCATTTTAAAATAAGAATAAAATCCATCGTATTGTTTCCAAACTCCTTTATGACAAATTTCTTCACAAAAGTAAAAAGTTTATTTTCATGATCACTAATTACCCGAATCAACAGAATGATAAAAATAAAACTGACGTTTGCTATTATTTACAAATAGTGAGTTAGAAAAGAAGCTTGATCTACTATCTATAAAATAAAATATAAATGCGATATAGATAATTTTATCTGTAGCAATTACTTATTTATCTGAGATCTGATGTAAATCAGGGCTATTCCTCACTTAATTCTGTTGCATTTGAAAGAAGTAGATATGAATCTTTTCTAAATCCTGTGATACTCGTTGAATAGTTTATTAGTGGGATAATACAAAAATAAATTACTTATTTTTTTATTTTATATCAGTAGGTACTTATCACCTAAATTTATTTTTTTTTCTGTAAGTATTCAACATTTAGCAATTTCTTACTTTTAATCTCCTGCATTATGTTCGTTTTAACATTATACATACATTATAACAAATTATTACTCTTATATGCTGATTATACTAAAGCCTTTTTTCCCCTCCATTTACAATGGAAACTCCATTCTTAATGAAGAACAAAGTTAGTCAGTCTAAAACAGTTCTAAGCATTCGAACATTTTATTTAATTGAAAAGTGTCCTAGATCAAAAATACTTTTATTCTTTTTTACTATGGAAAGTGGCTCAAAATTCTTTAAACGAATGTCTTGATTTACTCTGTCTGTTTATCCAAGTGGGTCACATAACCATAGCAACAATTTTATATAGCTGCTAAAGAAAATGAAATTAAAACTATGAATTTAAATGCATAAGAAAAATATATTTTAACTGTAGATATTAACCTACTTTTGAACAAAAGAAAAATATTATTAGCCTCAGATTAAATTTAATTTTTATAAAACATTTTAATTTGAATGCAGATTGGAAATAGTATAACTCGTATTCCAAATCGTAAGACTTTTAGAAATGAAATGTTTCAAGTGTTAAATTATTTCTCAAACTATTATGGCAAAAAAGTAATACAATTATTAATGAATATGCACACATCCATCCTTTTCAGTTCATGTAAAATTAATAAAGATAGAGCTATAATACTTGATATAACGTTTTCTAAACTTTAATTAACGTATAGGCGATAGTGAATATTTAAAACTCAGACTTATCAAATGTTTGGTAATAAATTACGATTAAAAAGGTCAAAATTGAATAATCAATATATCAGTTTTCTTCTTCAAATTATCCTATGTCTATTGCTTAAATTGTTTGTGTAAGTATGCAAATAACTTGAGTAAACTGCGGATATTTGCATACATAACTTTTTTCTTTGCTGTAAAGCTACTTATAATCGGTCGCAAAGGAAAATTGATACTTTGATATGTAGAGCATGATAAAATATAATACTTTCAACGACCTATAGTGTTGTAAATGGGATTTCTCTTAGAATAAGAGTATTTTAGACGTCTAATAAGTCTAAGTTTGGCGCATTTTTAGTAATGCATTTTACAATTTAAATAACCTCGTGCATTTTAGAATTAAATTAAAATAACAGAAATATTTCAACACTGAAGAATCTGTTCACTAATACATTTATTTATGTAAAAAATCATGATTTTATTTCTCAAATAACAATGCATGAGCAATTAATAATCAAGAATTGTTCATCGTGATCTCACATTTAGGTAAATATTATATAAAATTCACTACATTTCATATATTACTGTTACAAAACTTCGGGGTGTATAACGAGGGAAAATCCATCCAACATGGAGGATAATGGAAAAGAACGTTTTATTCACAAATTTTGGACAAGACGACACACAGGTAAAAGAGCTTGGGCAATAACAGCACGAACAGGAAACTCAGGACTTGTACAAATTAGTGCACAGATACAGGAACAAATCAGCAGTTTTACTGACAGTCACAGTTGTATCAGCAATGTTTAACTCACCAGCTTGCTAGTTCTTAATACGGACAAACCTTCGCAATAATATTTTGCACTTCTGGGGCAGACTACGACAATTCTGAGTAGTTACACGCTGCTTATACGCAAATTCACCAGGCCATGCTACCGACATTTCCACTTCTAAGTGCCAATGGCTTCCAGTTGGCTTTAAGATCGATCTCATAGACTCAGTATTTAAATCTGTATTTAAAGTATCTGTATTTAAAAGTATCTGTATTTAAAAGTATCTGTATTTAAAAGTATCTGTATGTATTATTTGTATGTATTATCTGTATTAAAGTATCTATATGTAGTAATCTGTACTAAATCACACGAAGAATTCATGAAAAGTCCATAACTTTTTTTCCCAGTCGATGAACTGCCAAGCCTCCAACATTTTCGGAAATTTTCATTTTGTCATCAAAGTTACCTTTTTTTTTATCACCAAGTCGCAAAAATGATCGCCAAATTCATTCCCAAGGTTAAGTGGTCGTTGCTTGAGCTTTCCTTGGCTAAATGATAACGTCTCTGTAAATGCATCTTTTTCTACATAACGGAACCGTTAAAGGGGAACGTCAACTCATGCGTGTTTCAATATTTACCAGAGTACACGACTTGAAAAATGGTAGATTACTTATAAACAATCGTTTTATTCTCAAAACATAATGGTAATCTTAAAAAGTAAATTTAAAAATGTTTCAAAAAAATTTTATTATTCAAATTTCAATTTCATACGCAAATGCTGTGCAGTACCTAAATATTGTGTTTTTTCATTAGAAAAAAATTGCGTTCACTGCATGAGAAACAACCATATTTTATGGTATTGAAAATATCAGCGCTATGGGTATAGTAGAGTTTGAGGAAAGTGTACCAGAATTCAGAAAAAAAAATTTAAAGAAAATGATAAAGGCATTTTTCACAATAGCGGGTGTATATGTTTACGACTTTAATTCAATTTTCGGACCTTATACTTATAAAATTCTCATCAATAATAGAAAATTCCAAAAGAGCAAAATCTGAAGCATTTTGAGGTCTCAGTTGTTTTAACTTATTTATTTATATACTGGTGTTACAAATAGTTTTTCAATTTACCTGGAATTTTTAAACTTACTTTTGTTTTACATCTCTAGGTAAAGTATTTACAAATGAATGTAGTCAAATAATTTTAATTAATCAAGTCAGTATTTTAGTGCATTTTAAATAATTTTTAGTTAATTTTAAATGTGAATTGATTTTAAAATATGTTGTTTGTAATGCTGGCTAAACTGCCAGAACATTTTTAGAAAAGCAACTACCATCATAAAAAAAAAAAACTTTCTCTTTATTTTAGCCAAATGATCCTTCAACAAACACTTAAGCTTCATACATTGTGCCAACAATCGAAAAGTAGAGTTAAAAACATCATTTTCCCATTCAGTAGTAAAGGTATCAATTTACGTTGCGTTAGTTGCTGAATTTAAAAAAATTTAATAATAATAAAATTTCTAAAAATTAAAAAATACATTTAAAATTTTTAAATAATTTATGTTAGTCCTTGGACAAAAATAGATCGCTTCTGCATTCTTGAACTGATTATTATAAAAATTAACTGGTAAAAAAAAAGGGCAAAGAAATTATCTACAAGTTTTGAACACACTTTTTGTATTCATAAATATTTTTATGTTACATATCGATAATTTTATAAATTTTAAAGTATGAACAATTGTAAGGGATATATTTTGTGTTTTTGATGTTTACGATATATATATATATATATAATCTACCATTCTAAAATAATAAATAATGCACGAGTAATAGTATCCATTTAACCTAATAGAATAATTTAATAGAAACTTCCGTTACTTCCGCTTTTCCTCTGGCTAACTATTACACAAACGTTCTATTCGGTATAATTTGCTGGAATGGACTCGCTATTTCTCCTTTTATTTTTTTGAAGAAATAATGGCTTCTTATTGAGAACAGAGCTCAGAAATGAAAACCCATGTAATGTGTTTTGTGGACAGTAATACAGACTGTTTCTCTATTGAGAACAATGACGATTAAACCATCTTTAATTAATACATCATTGTTTGATGTATTAATTAAAGGTGTTACCGACATAATATGAAAGAACTTTCGATTTAAGCTACATTAATTTTTTTCTTTTAAAATGTTACAGATTTTTACTATGCATTTTTGACAAGTTCATTTTGGAAATAAGTCAATTCACAATTTTCGTAATTGGCGTTTTCGTAGTCCTTTAACATCGAATTATGTATTTTAAATGAAAATGGAACATTTATCATGCATTACGGATCTTCTAGGTGGATCTTATTCCAGCATCCATTTTCAAACGAGTCATTTCTTTGAACATGGCTTTTATCTCCTATGAGTACATATGTTTACTACTTACCTTAGTCTTTCTTTTCTCAAATACATTGAAATTTGGAAACTAGCAATACATACCAGCCAATTACAAACACATCAACAACGGAATAATAAATGAATGGCTCACAACTACAACACAGACGCATCACCTAAACAACTGTAGCTTTCTCTCTCATGTATCTTGCCTATTATTTGTAACTCCAGAAATCGTTTGCTGTGAAAATAAATTTTTATCATAGATTTCACAAAAAATATGTCTTTAAAAATTTCAGCGGACGTTTTGTCTTTTATAAACTCAAGTTCATTTTGAAAATGGATCATATCTGCAAGGGAAGAATATTTTTCTAGACTTCTTACAGATACTATTAATAATTATATAGACGTTTTTACATCATGTGTAATCCCTTTTAAAGTAAGTAAATTGCTGATTTAAGTTTTCTGAAATTATTATTGGAACAAATGTAGTTTTTTTTTGCTTCACTTATTACATTTATATAAAAAGAGATTATCCATATATATATATATATATATATATATATATATATATATATATTCAAAAGGAATTATTTGATTCGGATGTTATAAAGTAGTTTAAAACTTTAGGTTTGAGTTTGCTATACTATTTATATATATTTATTATATACATGCATTGGAAATATAAATTTTCATGAAAGCACTATAAAGGATTTTAATTCAAAGTGCTTAAGCTTATAAGACATTTCGTGGCAGGATCTATATGAAAAGAGGAAATAAAAAATAGGAGAATTTAGCCACATTCACAAGAAAACCAAATCTCTATCATATGTAGGTCAAATGTTTTGGGGGCACGAATGTATGAAAAAAATGCCCTTTGCATTTGCTGACCTAAGAAATTCTCTTATGCAAAAGTATAGTGAATAAAACTCGATTCATACTGTAAAAACCGAGATGAAATTATTTAGAAAACAAAGTCGTAAAAATTCTTCTGTTTCGTTGCATAGTTCACTTCATATATTTAACAAAAATGTAGGTTTTGACGGTGTATTTTTTATTCATTTTTTTTACTTTGGAAGCTTTACGACCGTTACTGGTCTTTAAATTTTATGAACTGTGTTTTCTATGCATAGAACATTTATAGTTTTTCGTAGTGAGTAGAGAAAGGACACAGCGAAATATTTTACATTAAAATGAATGCAAATACATAACTTTAAGGCTTATTTACGATTCATAAAGCAAATCATTATGTAGAAGGCATAGCATTTATTTTCTTATCGAACGTTTTTCTTATATTGTTCTAACTAAAAGTTAGTTAAAATCAAACCAATTTAATCGGATATAGTTTATTTTTTGAATACAAATGAATGTAATGTTTTTTAAGCTTTCGTTGTTTAAATATATCAAAAACATCAAAGTAATACATAAATATATGATATACTAAAATTAATAAAATTATAACCGATAACAGTTGAAACTGTTTTTGGAGAAATATTTGTCTCCTTATGTTTTATAAGTAAACTATGGCAAATTGCAATTGTTGTTATAGATGAAAATTCATAACTCTGAATTAAATGAAAAAAAATTAAATAATCTTTACTTCACACATTTTAGATCTTTTCATATATTTTAATTTTATTCAAATCAAAACTAAAAAAAAAAACATAAATTTTAGTAATAGATATGCAAATGTTTTAACATACGTTAGAAAACGCAATCCTAATTTTTTTTTATTTTGAAAGTAAATAGCACACGTGATGAATGAGAAAATTAGAAATGCTTAAAACAATTGTTTTTACTCTTTGAAATATTAATAAATGAATAAAAAAATAATGGCAAGCTTTTTTTCTGTTAAAAATGTAAGCTTTATTTCATTTATATATAAACATTTACTCACTTCAGAAAAGCAATTAAACTATTGCAGCAGTTATTATTTTAGCAACAAAGCAGCAATGAATAAAAAGTAGATCAAGTTTATTTAAATCAGTATATGCGAATTCATTATTGTGATCATTTTATGACACATAAAAATCTTTTCGCACAAACATAAATTAAATATGTTTGGAAAATTCAATTAAGAAAATAAATAGTTTGTTTATTTACAAAAATGTAAAAAAAACCAATAGAACAGTAATTTTATTCTTCTATGATTTCAAGTTATTCTGTAATTGATGAAACATTTTATCTCTTGTCAAGTGTTTTTAGAGATAGCTTTGTAAATAGTACCCCAAACATTCAACAAACTATCAGATGAGAGCAAATTCAATATCTCATGTTTTAATAGATCCGTTTATCGCCTGTGATCTGAGCAATATCATTTAATTTGATTTCAAAAAATTCTATTCAAACATGGCTATCTGTCTCAACCATCCTTAAATTCGGTTATTAACTACGTAAAATAATATACAAATCCCGCTTTTATAATGCGCGTTTTGTATTATGTATAGAATGACACAAAAAAAATGTTCATTTTTATATACATTCATAAAGATTTTATTAAACGTCAAAAACAGATAAGTCAAAAATTTAAAAAAGAAATATTCAGTTTTAAATTTATTATAAGGCTCCAAATTAGATGTTCTCTAGCATAACATTACAAATTATTTAGTGTAGACACAAAATAGTACTAAATGTAGCATTTATCAAGGTAACAAACATTTTATCCCAGGTCTTTAGTTTCAATCCTTAAATCTTCCTCGAACGAAAGCTTCTTTCATTCAAATATAAATATTAATTTATCTTAATCAAATAAACTGTTTTCTTCTTCTTTTTTATATTTAAACAAAATAACAAATGTCAAAGCAATTTAGTGTATATAAAATTTATGAAAATTATGAATCAGTAAAACCGTGTCAGGAAACAGTGTACTAGTATGATACAGATCTCAGAAAAATGTATCCAAATCTTGTTAAATACATATTGATCATTATTTTATTATTAATTTCTTACTATAAATTTCTAAACTAAATTTTTCAGGTTGATGACCTGGAAATTTTAGTAAAGTTTAATTACTTTCATTAAAAAAGTTTTATAATAAAAGTTTAATTACTTTCATTATAAAAAGTATTACTTTTTAATAAAATTTCACAGCTATTTTGTGCTTTTTAATTCTGACTAAGAACTCAAAGCTAAATTTTCTAGGTCAATTACTTTCATTATAAGAAAATAATGTTTTTAATAAGTGTTCAAGCCTTTTATGTACTTTTTATTAATTTGTAATGAGTTTTGTACATTTTATTTTATAAACATGTTTCCTTCCTACATTTTCTTTTTAATTTAATTGAATACATTTTACAAAAGTTTTTACAAATGTTTTTTTTTCATGTATAATATTGAAAAAAGAGTCAACGGAAACAATTTTTCTCAATTGAAAAATTAAATATAAATCCTTCTACCCAACTATCTATGAGAAAGCTGAGAGTAATGCTTTACTAGAGTTTTCTAATATAGTGGTATTACAAAATATAGTAATGTTCTTGATCCAAGAGATAAACAAAAATATGTAGTAAATATTGCTTGATAATTGAAATAAAATAAAATCTTTTAAATGTCTTTACTTAAGGTACATATATTAATTTCTATGGAAAATGAAAAATAAGAATTGAAAGAAAATTTACAAGGCTTGATATTAACTTAAATTTAAATTTAATTTTTCGGAATTTGTGCTACAAGGACTCAAATTATGCTAAATTAAATCAACGAGAAATTACAACACAGGAGTTAACGAATATTTTCATTTTTAAATTAGAGCACTTCAAAAATATCATTTCCCCCTTCTGTAATCCGTCTTAGAACAACTTAGTGCATCGCATGTTTTCAGATACAAAAAAGAGTTCATATCCGATATTTGTACATGTACATAAATAATTTAGGGAAATGAAAGTAGGCTTCCAAATAAAAAAAAATAGTATTGATAGAATGGAATAAAATCACTTCCAAAAAGTAACTTTAAGAAAATAAGCTCATTAATATATAATCAATTGAAGACATTAGTTGATAAAATGACTTGGCAGTCATTTTTGTTGCAGATGTCTGATTTAGTTTCTTTTATTATTATAACAGTATATATTTGTTTTTCATTTATGCTTCAAATAATCCATTGCGTTTAAGTTCAGAATAAGTGTTTAAGTTCAGAAACAAATTTTAAATTGTTTATTTCCTTCCTTCCTACAAAATCAAAGTACTAATTTTAACATTTTATTTCAAAGAAAGGAAACCTTTTGTACACAATATATATGGCTATGATTTAAGAAAGAATAGCTACAATGAATCTTCAATATCTCCTGTTGGTAGCCTTTATTTTTAGAATTAAAATACTTTGTTTGTTTTTTCTGTCTAATTATTCATGCATCGATTAAATCCCCGACAGAGCCATGTTCATTATGGTAAAATATTTTTTGACATACCCATATTAATTTTAATGTCATAGAGAGTGAAAAACTTTTAATTACCTTATTCATCTCTAACTGATTTAGGTAATTTTTTTAAAAAATAAAGTTGAACTTAATTTAAAGTTGTGCGTTTTTCTGCAAAGATGAAACTATGCTTTAATATAACTTATAAAGAAAAATCAAATCATTAAGGTTAATGTAATTTAGATGAGTATAAAAAATATAGTAAAGTCTCTAACATCAAAACTCTACGCATTTACCAAACAATTTTTAAGCTACAGATGAAATAAATATATAACTAGCCACACAAGGGACTATTGTTTTAGTTAACCCAAAAATGCCATAGCTGAGCATTTTTCAAAAATTTATCTTGTTTTTGTTTATATGTTTATGTCTGTTTTCACCAGAAACGAACTTAATTTTCAAAAATACTTCATAATAAAATTTCTCCTGAATTTTTTATTGGATTGAAATAAAATATATATAATATATGTCCGATGCCTGCTTTCGACACTAACGAACTTAATATTCAAAAATAACTCGTGAATTTCTCCTAATTTTCTTATTAGATTGAAGTGAAACAAATATAAAAATTAAGTATTTTATTTACTTATTGATTTATGTATAAACAGGAATCAAGATATGAATGCAAATGAATAAAATTCAGAATTTTAAAATAGCTGTGAGGCAAACAATGTTTTAGGAACCCAGGGGGGGGGTTGTTTTAGTTGGATCACTTTTGGAGTACCAAATCATTTTTTGCGTACTAGATCATTTTTCAATTTCTTATCGTTTAATTAGCCACCCAAGGAGCTATTGTTTTAGTTGGATCACTTTTCAAGATAAGATCATTTTACAATTTTTTATCGTTTGCTTCAATTTTAATTACATTTAGCTTAAATGTATTCAATTTAATAACTTATCATTTCTTTTAATTTTAATTACATCTAGATGATGTAATATTCAATTTAAAAATTAATCGTTTGCTTTAATTTTAATATTGGAAAATTTTACTGTTGCCCATTTCTCTATATTTCATCTCGTTTACTTTAATTCTTATATTTAATTGAGTAATTTAATTATAATTTTAAAAAAAAGTACCCTGGGTGGCTAAATCTGTTCTTTGCAAAACTTTGCATATAATATTTTTCTTTTTTTATTTATTGTTTCAGAGAAAAGAAAATAATAAAATAAATCTACTGGCTACTCAAAATGCTACATTGTGTAAGAAGCGCATCCTAACAGCTTAAAAATTTTACCTTACTATATGCAAATGAATAGGATTTCAAGACAGACGTACATCATGAGCAATTACAGCGCCATTAACAAGCGCTATGTAAAGGTGGCACAAAATGCCGTTTTGAAGTATTGGAATTGCTTTGTGTGAACGGCTTCAATGTGCCTCGAAGGAGGTTATAAATAAAAGCATCCAAGAAGAATATGAATGTCATTCGAGCCTGTTTCTGAGATCGAAAGAGTAGGAATTGTTGCCTGTAAGAAATGCACACACACATTATCTTTCAAAAAAAAATCATTGATTGTGTATAACGTAACCAAGCAACAGTGATTCGGATCTGTAATCGATAAATCCATTAGGAAATGACTGACCATTGACACCTATTGCACCCACTTTGTTGCACAAGTACACATGATGACAGGCAAGTTGCACGCCAGTCGGGGTTGGATCGCTCATCAAGAACCATATCACAACAAATATAGTCTGCTGTGAACAACTGGTGTTCATTGTACCATTCTACCATAATGGTACCATTCGACGTCATTTTGAGCAGAGTAGAATATTCGCAAAGGATATATTGCGGTGGTTCCTTTTGTCTCAAAACCGCAATCGACAGTGGTTTATTGAATGGATTATATGAACAACACAATGGAACAGTATTCTATTTACAGACAAATGACGTTTCTGGTAGTAACACCTCGATGGAGAAGACCAGAGTCTGTAGACATGATGGAAAGAGATAGCCAAATTGTTGCCTTATGCATCGAAGCAAGATTTGGATAGTATTGTATTCCACATCCACAGCACGTATTGTCCGTATAGTGGCCAGCCTCGCTATATCTCTGAGGATTTGGAGCTTGTTCTCCCTTACCTTCGGAGGTTTACTTCAGCAATATTCAAACAGGAAAGTATACGATCACATGTGGCACACAGTGTTCAAGACTTTCTCGCCACCACCTGGCATTGATTCCTAGACCTGACAGTTTTCCCAATCTATCGTTAAACGAACATATCTGTTCGATGATTAGAGAATTACTGGCATGAAATAAACCACCATGTGTTACACTAGATACAGTTTGTCAACAGCACGAGCTGTCATGCAGTAGGAGGCAGAATGAACTACCATACGCCAATAAGCCATCCCATGTTTCTTTTATTTAATGCCGTGGCATGTCGTAATGGTTAAGCCAAAGTTGGTGACAACATTCATTATTGATTTCATAAGTCTCCTTACCTCACATAAAGCTTCATTTTCAATCATTTCACCTTTGTATTTTGCATTACTCCTTAACTAAACTCGTCTTTGCTATATCTTATTCTTGCAGTGTGTATGGCTAGCAATGTAGTCAATGCATTAGCAAATATTTATTAGAATATGAAACCTCTAAGTTTGAATACACACGACATGTTAGATGATTTTCCTCATTAATCATTTTATTTTGGATATCTAAGTTTCTTAGTTCAAAATACTCACTTGGAAATATTATATGCGAGACTGAAATTGAGTTTTTGAAATAAATTTCCACCTATTGGAAACAAATTCAATCATCTTTAATTTTTTGTAAAAAGGAGTTTAAGAGCAAATACAATTCTTGGAAGCTTATTTCTTATGTTATATTTAAATATTAAATCCCACATTACTTAGTATTAGGCCGAATTTCCTTAACACATCTCAAATGATCTATGCTTTTTTATATCAAACTGTAAACATTTAAAATTAAAAAAAAAAGAAAATGTGTCTTTAAAATTCATAGTAAAGAAAGAATATTCAAATGAAATCCCACTAATATATTATATTAAATTCCTCTTTTTAAACATTTTGTTCATTAACATTAATAAAAATTATATAAATGTTTATATGTGTATATATATATATATATATATATATATAAACAAATTTGTCAGTATAGAAATTTTGAGAAGATATTCAGTATCCTCTAAACACAAAGTTTATATACCAAACTCTTAACTCACAACACAGTTTTTATACCATCAAATGTGTATATTCAAAGCCACATTAGAATACAAAATTTTTTACCTTGTCCTATACATTAATAAAACGTTGCCTTCAAGGTTATATTAGAATTCAATTTGACTTTTAGTTACTCTAAAAGGAATCCTAAGTTTGACGCTTTTGTGAAGGAAATAAAGAAAGTGTATTGAAAGAAAATATATTACGATAAACGTCGTATAAGTAAAAAAAAAGTTTTTAGAATAAGTTCTACAGAAATAAAAAAAAAGTTAGGGAAGCTTAAAAAAGGGAGAATAGAATCTTTTTTATAAAAGCATATTGCTATCTGAATCTTTTGACATTCATGTGTCAAAAGTTTGTCTATTCAAAAGCAAAAGAGATCAGACCTCCTGAGGATATCGTTAACATCAGAATTATTGATTTTGTAAAAAAAATATTTGGTCTACCGAACAACAATAAATATCAACTTCTGAAATTTTTAAACACAATTTGTGGTTCTTTATTCAAGCCTTAGAAAAAAAAAAATTTTTTTTAGAGGAAAGAATTGCCTCAGTAAAATGTTTGATATTTGAAGATGTACGGCTTTTGAACATGATGAATTGCTTTAAGAAAGTATGGAAGAAATTAGTTATTTTTTTGGTCGGAAAAATAACGAGAAGTTTTAATAGTGGCACAACGCCAAAAAACTGTGGAATATTTTTTTGATCTTAAAAAATGATTTTTTATCAAGTAGTATCTACTTTGTTCAACATTTCGCTGAATTTTATTCAGAATTACCTAAAGTATTTCTTTTAACAATAGTAAAAATATCTTTTTAAGATATATTTTTCCAGTATAAATGTGGAAAAAGTAACGATTCACACATGACTTGTAAATATTTCGGAGGGTCTTGAAGACATAAGTAGCTTTTCGCTTTTTCAATTGACAAACGTTTGACTATATTAAGATTTATAAAAAAGCAGAAAAGTTTACTTAAATGAGGTTTATATAGATAGGGTATATGAGAGCAAATATATACAAAGAAAAAATATTTATGATTCAAACTGTCAATTAATACTATCACTTAGTTCTGAATGAAATACATGTTTTAAATTAGCTACAATGGAAATTAATCTGTATTTTTCATTAGGTCAGGTATACAAACTTTTTACATTCCTTAGACCACCTTACAGTTATATTTAATCAAATATGTTCATACTCAGTATGAAGGAGTTTAGTAAATTTTAAATTATTGCTAAGAGAAATAACCTAGATATCTATATAACTATAATTTCATCTTCATATTAACTAATTTTTATGAAGTTTGAATTGCAAATTACAGGTAGTAATGTTGATTTGTGTGATTTCAGGAAACCGTAGATTGAAGTAGCCTACAGTATCGTAAAATTTTAATTATAATCTCGGTGTATCGTAAAGTTTAATAATTAATAATAATAATTTGGATAGGATCTTTTATTTACAACTTGAGACTTCGATGCACATATAGTTACCATCCAAGGTAATACATTTCTCTCAACGCTTTTTGATCTTTCGAAGACCGTCATTATAAGAAACAAAAGATAAAACATTATTTTCACGATACTGAGAGTTACTTCAATCCACAGCTTCCTGAAACCAAACAAAACCACATTAATAACTGTAATTTACAACATTTTGTACATAATGATCTGTTAACGTGCAAAATAAATTTTATGTAAATATCTCGGCTATTTCTTAGCAATATAATTAAGAATCTAAGGTACCCTACTCATAAATATCAGTTAATTAAACAAAACAAAAAACCATTTTTATCTAAAGTGTATTAATTTCAAAATTATTGATTACCATCAACCTTATTTGGTGAGGATGCTGTAAAAGAAAATAATGTATGTTTTAATAACATTTCAACAGTATTGTAAATATCGTAAAGTTCCCAATAGCAAAAATCAAGATTGATACATATAACTTTTCACTGTTAATTGAATAAAATTTTAATTACTTAGTAGAGGAAAAAGACCATTTTTGAACAATGAAGAGTTGATCATAAATGTGTTAATAAAAAAGGAAATATTCCGTAATTTTACCACAATATACGTATCCTTTTTGTAGATCCTAACCATATTTAATATTATCTTTTTTAACCGCTAAGGTTTTCCGTTTTATTTTGATGTATTGTTGTCTTTCTTACTTATTTTTATGAGTAGGTCTCATTCAAAAAATGTTGGAACGGAATTATCACAGTTTAATTTGTCATGTTTCGAGATTCTTTTAATCTCGTAATTCGCTTGTCAGGAGAAGAGTTAATATACCACTTTTAAGTGTGGTCTTTCAAATCATTCGAGAGTTTTCTGTCAATGGTCCTACTTATTAAAATTGGAAAATGGACTTTATCCTAAGAATTAACACTCTAATCTAGTCACTCTATGCTCACAATTGTCGTGGTTAATAGTAATTTTTTTCTTTCTCATTAAAATTTTTTTCTACTTATACCTTGGTAAACCACTGTCAGTAGTTGGGTCCTGTTATGGATCAAAATATTGTAATTTCTAGTGTTTCTAATATTATATATATATGCTTTTTTTAAATATTTTTATTACTAAGGGCACCTGATCTTTTCGGATATTGGTTGGAGTTCTTCAGGATGAAAAATATCAAAGAATCATTTCAAATTTCTCAGATTTGGATAATATGGATAAAGAAAATTACAGCAGTTACAACAAAAATAAAAGGCATTACAAGTAATTTGTATTAAAATTATTTTATTGTAAAAACAGTTATTAGAAAATTATGTTTTTTAATAATTCTATCATATCCCGATTATGTAATTTAAACAACAGAACAATCATATTATTCACTAGACGAATTAAAGCACTACGTACGTGTAAGTATACATCCAAAAATAAGACAAGAAATAAAAATTTTAATCTTTATTTTATTAGCGAACTAAGAGGCTGTTGTTTTAAATGGACCACTTTTCGCGTACCAGATCACTTTTCAATTTTTTATCGTTTGCTTCAATTTTAATTACATGTAGCTGATATAATATTTAATTTAATGGTTTACCGTTCGCTTTAATTTTAATTGCATTTAGCTTAAATATATTCAATTTAATAATTTATCGTTTTTTTAATTTTAAAATCGAAAAGTTTACTATTGTCCATTTTTCTATATTTTATTGTTTACTTATAATTAATTCTTATAATTAATTGAGTAATTTAACAATAATTATAAAAAAATCATACCTTAGGTAGCCCAATTTTCTTTGTAAAGTTTTGCATAGAACTTTTTCATTTTTTTAAATTTTATTTATATAATATTTTTATTGTTATTATATCTATTCTCTAATTTTAATAAGAAAATGAAACCACGTTCTTTAACATACGAAACATTTAGCAAAACGCTTTCCACTTTCTTCATTTTTGAAGACAAATTTCAGTTTCTTATATGTATTGAATAATTATACTGGCTTCGGTTTAAAATACTTCGAGTATTTAAAGAGCCGTGCGCCTAATCAATTATTGGTAGCTTGGGAGTCAAGCTTTAGCGAATTATTATAGAAGTATATGCATATATTAAATACAGCTAACCTTCATGATGCATGAAATAGTGTTGTCTAAAGCACGTTCAGTACCTAAATTTTTCATAACACGGTACTTCAAAATTGGGGTATTCAATACCCTTTTCTATCAAGAAATTTTGGAGAAGTGTATAACAGACCTTGAAGAATAAAAGTAAAGCCATGATGAAAATTTGTCTTACAAATCCAGCAAAAAGATACTTTTATAATTTAAGAGTTAATAAGAAAAAAAAAATTTAATTTCTTTGAAGTATTTTATATTATTTACTAAACGCAGCAATTATTATTTTAAGACCATTCATGGAGACCTTAAAGTTTTTTAATAATATTAATTTTCGAGCTTATTTTCCTAATTTCTAAAAAAAAAAATTTAGCTTAAGAACTAGTATTTTCCATTTTCTGCATTACAAAAGACTAGAATTCATTTTGAGCCATTTCTCCTTTTAGTTATCTTTCTTTTTAGAATATAAAATATGTGGAGTACATAAAGGAATATTTTTATCTTTTAAGAACAGAATGAGAAAAGGAGCTTTGTACTTAAGCTCTTAAAAGTTCTTTAAGAGAATTGTTGGAAGAAATCCGATACGACAAAATGAGAAAGAACTAACCAAACATAGAAGATTATATTGAATAAAAACTCTAGTTGCCTGATATACATGATAAGGAAAGGAATAAGCGGACTATGTACTTCAACCGTATAGAAATATGGAAGTCCTAAAGGACAACGACAAATCATAAATCAAGCGAAGTGAAGTGCCCTAGGAATGTACGGTTCCATTTTTATTTGCCGTTTCCGGCTCCCACCTTTTATTATTTTTATTATAAGAAATGAAGGTTTTGGTTCTTTTCTTCTAGATATGTGCCAAACCGAATGCGATAGCTATTGATCTCGTCAATGGAGTAAGAAAGAATGGAGTCTGGATTTGCAATTCATATATTCAACTAAAAAAAGCTTAAAAGTGCTTTTTAGTGCATTTTGATTTACACTTTTGCAATTTTTATGAATTTGTTTTTCTCTGTAGAAGTTGCTATTTTTTGTAGCAGCAAAATTAAATTAAAATAAATTATATATTTATAATAAATTAGGACATTTTTTAAATTCACCACTCGGGGAATGAAAGACTGCAAATTAAATTTATAGAATACCATAACATGAAATTAATCTTATTTTATATATATATATATTTGACATTTTGTACACCCTAAGGTCATGAACAATATGACTCATAAAAATATTCTATACAATTGGTTTAGTATTTCGTCTGATGAAATTAATATAATTTCTAGGTCTTTTTTTTGTGATAAAGATAATAATTACTTCGGAATATTTTTATTTGAAAACCAAAGTAGCATATTTTTAAAGGATAATTTTCCATAAATTTTATGAATACATTGAAAACATTCTTCTATTAAATTAAAAGAAGCTCAAAATTGTCTACACTCAAAAGAAATAGATTTTTAATTCAAAGGAAATTAAACTGCAATGCGTATTTAGAATCAATAAAAATTGTTATAAATGAGCGACATAGTATATTTATTCTAATCGAATCAATATAAGCGAGAATAAATAAAAGATAATAAGTTGCTCTCTCAGTGGTTTTGGTGAGAAATAATTTTTATTAAGTTGTGACGTTGGGCAATTCGCGGTTTTCTCTTCACTAACCTTGGGGACTTTAATTAAGATTGATTGCTATAAATAACAATTTCTTCAAAACCAAAAATGAAACGTGAGTATTTACATTAGAAGCAGGTAGATATAAAGTGAAGTGAGGTAGATAGAAAGTACATACGCTAAGAGAGAGATACACGATAGAGGTCGAGTGACTGTAGCGTTGAGTGGTTGTCCTAAAATCGTAGACGAGATCGAGAATTGCTACAAGTTATAGACGGCATAGTGGAGCCTAGAAGTTGAGTCAGCCTCAACTCAAACATTTGGGTAAGACTATGTTTATTTGGTATTAGTGAGACAGGCAAATATATTTAAGGCTTTATTTCAGGAGAGTCGGTGTTAATTTGTAGTTATAGTAGTAACTTGTGGAATAAATATAGTGTGTGAGATCTGTCTAACGTCTTCTTGCATAGCTTATTATTGACTCTTTAGAATTAGTATATTTAGTTTAGCTATGCCACAAGAGGCGAATAGGAATGTTACGTCGTCACAAAGTTAAATTTTTTTAAAATAAAAATTGGAAGAACATGTATTAAAAGTTTGTGCTTATTACTTATAACACAACTTATTTCAGTGTTTCTCAACTTTTTAGAGATTGCGACCCGAAATTCACTCAGAATTTCATCTTTTATCCTTTCATACAATATCAATGTATACAATAACAATTATTTTAAGAATTTTGACTCTAAATCTTCCCTGAGATCTTAATTACCAACCTTACAAAATACTAAGTATAAGTAAATTAATTAGTATTCGGTAACACTGGTCCACTGCATTGAAACCTTATTCATTGGTTGATGTATTCGTACCACACTGAGCATGTTTTTCTATCCAGGTCTTGACCTTGAGTATCGGTGACGATTCGAACCTTCAATCTTTATTACCGAAGAAAATTTGTTCGATCGGTTTTTTCAGTGCTCTTAGCAACAAGACTGAGATTCTTCTTCAAATCAGTTTTTCAAGTATTTTTACTTCTGCCGACGTTGTTGAAGAATCACCGTTGCAGAATCGATGCTTCTCTATTTCTTCATTGCTTGGGTGATTCCTATGTATATATATTTCATTGTATACAAAGAAACAAACATATCTACAACGAGTCTGGACATGTTGTATGAAACACAGTGAGGCTCTGTTGTTCGAAGAAATGAGTCCTAGTTTGAATATTATGCTAATCATAGTAAATAATATGAAAATGAGTCACCTAAAGTCAAGAATATTTTCTACCCTTTGTCAAAACATGGATGCAGTACCAGATTTAGTTTTGTTTTGGTTTAGTTTAGTTTTTATTAACATCGCACTAGAAGCAACACGATGGCTATTGGCGACGGACATCGTAATTTTTAACCTCGGTCAAGCGACGAGGATGACACCTGAGCTGGCACCCCCTCTCCTAACTTCCACACTACACCAACGCGAGGACTTTGGGCCCCGACAAATTTAACGTGCATCATCCCCGGTGCATCACTTTGGCTACACGGTGGCTCTTTAGCGGCCTAGGATGGAACCCGTGACTGAACAAAAACCGCCGGCCACGAATCCGAAACCATGATAACTAGGCTACCGCGACAAAGTGCAGTACCAGAAGCTGAAAAGTTTCGAAATTATTTGTGATGAAATTGAGTTACTTGGGATGTATTTCGAATGAGTTACTTGGTCGATTAAATTCTTTGAATTTTTTAACTCCAAGGAGCAAATACACATATTCTGGACATGAAATTAAAGTTTTCTGTTTTCTGTAAAAAATTAGAAATATAAAGCAGAAATGTAAAGCAAAGAAACCTAGAAAATTTTGGAAATGTTAGTAGATGTGTTAAGGCTTCAAACGCGAAAGAGCAAATTATGACAGATAGTTTTTATTTTGAAACCCTTAAAATAGTTAAGCTATATTTGCAAATAGTTTCAAATGTTATTTTCTTGCTGACTACAATTTAGTACCACGTTACGAATGAGTTAAGGATCAATTTCAAAATACACCCAAAAGTCTCTCAACTGTCTAAGAAGAAATCTTAAAAAACTTTAAAAAATCGTAAGACTATTTAGTAATAATCACACTTTGACTTTTTGTCAAGGATGGGTGGTGAATTTTCTTCACTGAAAGCAAGAAAATTTCATATACTTGTATCGTATTTTTTGCGGTGGCTTCTTTGTAGACAAAATATAAATTTCAGCTAAATACAGAAAAAAAGAACTCAGAGTGTTATATTTTTAATATTAATCCTTCAATTGAAAATCATTGTTCAGCAAGATAAAGCCTAAGAGACCCACTAATAATTATTAAACTTGTTTTTGATTTAGTATGGATGAGTTAATTATTGAATGCATTGTGCATTACCGACTTAATCCTATTTATAGTGTATTATACCAGTGTAAATGTGTGTGTATTCAATTTTTTATTATTTCATTTTTATTTTTATTTTTATTATTTTATTGAGTCTTATGCATTTCAGAATTTATTTTGCTATGCTTTCCTTTAAATAAATTAACAATTTTCTTAATAATATTTCCTTTTAGACATGGTCACCCCCCCCTATTTAGCATTAACAAGGCCTCTAATTATCCGTGTCAAAGGTTGAAAATCATTGACTGGTTTGAATATTTATCTTATTTCATCCAGAAACTCTTTATGGATGACAATAACTATATATTAAAACTTACAACATTAGAAAGCATATATAACTATAATTTTTAAAATAAGAACTTCACACAACAATGACTTTCAGAAAATCTATAACTTTATACAGATAGGAATACAATGCTTGTAGAGAATTTCTGACAACATATTTATGACCACACAAAATAGATTTGAAAGAATATTGTTGCCTTTTTAGTTGTGCACCACGATCGTGTTATACCCGAGATGACATTCTAATATTTAAAATCACTCGATGGCATCAGGAGGACATTGATCCTCGTGCCAATTTAAATATATATCAGCCATCGCTACGCGTCTATCTTTAAATCCGGAATGGAATAGCAGTCAATATGGGTATATATATGTTAAATGATGTCATATATTCATGTATTGGACTGTTGCAAAAGGTATAAAAGTCTTGTATTTAGATTTGCATTTAATCTTTAGTGAATGTATAAATTAATTTGCTGGCTTGCTTGGAAAACTCAATTTAATACTTGTAACAGTTATCATGGGGTCTTAGGAGAGTGCAGTCCTTATAGTTAATAATATAATTTATTCTTGCTGCAAAACTTTTAGATTCGGATTCGCACGCCAACATAAATCAAGTATTTGACGAAACGTGTGCAGCACCAGCTAGAGGAAGAAGGGAGAAAAGTCAAGGGACGAACAAAATTTAAATATTTCTACTAATCAGCTTCTGAAATAATATTGAAGGTTCTAATAACTTCTCTGATTTGAATGTGTGGTAATTATTACGTGTGAGGTTTCGTTGCATTGGATTTCCTTTTAGAATAAAATAGAGCTAAAATAAAATATCAACGTGTGGATTCATCACAATATCTCACTTCTGCAGTTGCCGTGGTAGCTTAGTAATCGTGAACTCATAATCAGTGTTATTTTTATTGAATCTTGTGTTCGAGCCCGCATGCCATTGAAGACTCACCGTGTAGCGGACCTTATGCACGTGTAATCTGTCGAGATCCCAAATCCACTCAATGGCGGGGTGTGGAAGTTTAAAGAGAGATATCAGCTCAGGTATTGTCCATGTCACTTGATCGAGGTTCAAAATTGGAATGTCTGTCTCCAATTGATTTAGTGTTGCTTCTAAGCGTGAAGTTAATAAGCAATCAATTAATGAATCTCTCCTCCGCAAAAATGAATTCCTGGAAAACACTTCTAATCATTCAGCCTGTCAAAGATTCTCAAAAAGTAATTACTAACATTTAAAATATATCCCAATTTTAATTCACGAAATGAGTTTTATCTTGAAAATATTTTTCACGAACATTAATTAAAAATTGACTTATTGAGAGAATTAATTTCAAATGCTTTGGGCGCTTCCATGTTTACAAACACAAAATAGATTTGGAAGAATGTTAGACTATTCAGTTCCTGTGCTTCCGTGTTAATGAGCAATTTAATATCAAATCCAATGTTCTGAAATTCCGTAAAAGTTGCTTACAAAAATTCAATAAATTGTTAAAAATGTTGAGATAATGTTTATAAACAAAGACAAGCAGACAGGCAGCATAAACATGAGCATGGTGAGTTCAAGCAAAATATAAACAAAAGCATTTTTCTGTAAACAAAGACATAATTTCAACTTGTGATCATGTAAAAGTGCTTATACATTCATCGTTTGTAGACGTGTAGAATTTTTCTTTGAAAAATAAAATTTATTGCAAGTGGCTAGGTAGTTTTGTGTTCTTAATATCAAATAATTATCTTGAGTTGAACAAATTAACATTGTATAAATTTAAATTTGTGATGCATTTTCGTAATCAAACTTTTTCATAATAGCATATCAACATTCATCTCACAAATATAAATATTTTTAAATATAATTCATTGTAACTAATGTGTATAATGTATGATCAAAAACATATGATAACCGTACGCTGTTATAACATATTTTTGACGTATATGAAAGAATTATATACGCATTTCCTTAAGTATATATCCAAAACACACACACAAAAATATGGAATCTAGAGATATAATTCTAAAAAATACTACATCCAATTATGTAAATGTTACGTTAAAATTCTTTTCCCAACAGATAAACATCATAGTAAATTTAAATTATTATAATAAACAGGAATTTTTGATTTCCCTCACTGAACTAGTTCAGAATAATTTCTCCGTCTGACTTTTGTGATCTCAAACGACCCCAATCATATTTGCTCTCAAAATAAAACCTGATTCAGTCATTTTTATTTTGTTTGTTGTCTTATTCCTTCCTCACATGGACCATCCGATATAGAATTCCTCTTCAGAGGTTTGAGAATAATAGGTTTTAATAATATTTGGTTTATTTTTCAAGCGGATTATTTTATGAATAAAACTATGTCTATTTTACTGAATTTCTGATCTACTGCAATAAACTCGAATTTAGTCAAATGTAGATATATCAGACTCCTGACGAATGCGGCTTCTAAAATTATCAAAATTTAGCGAGAAATTACAAAACGGGAACTAAAAACTTATTTTTAAATCCCATGATACCATTCTAAAAATATTTTTAGGACTGGGTTTATTTTTCCTTCAGAGAAGTTTCTTCAGGGTCGATTCTTTTGATATTTTATTAAGTTACTCATAATTTGGTTACTAAAAAGAACATTATTATACTTACTATGTGGGAAGATATTTGTTTTTGATTAAAAAAAATCCAATCTTTCGTTGTTCCTCAGCATAAAAACCCTTTCAAAGAAATATAATAAACGAAATTTTACGGCGTAGTTATCGATTCATAGATCATTATATGAAATGAAGTTTCCATTGTTGTCAATGACATATTTAAGAAACAAAAAAAATTTAAATTTTTTTCAAGAAACATCAGTTTATTCAGAAACATACCGTGCATGTCATTTTAAATTGTGAGATTGAGCAGATAATTAGAGCTTCACTTCACTGGATACTGTAACATTGAATAGATTTATCGATGAGGCTTGGTATCTATCAATGAGGCTTGATTGTGAATGATACATATTTGTTGGCTGTGTTCCAGAATTAATATTCATGTGCTACTCGAGAACTTTCCCCCCTCTTTACGGATACCCGTTGAAAGTACTCCCACAGGATAGGACCTGATAAGACTGAATGACCGTACTGCCCGGAGTATTTTCTTTCGCTAAGCATTAAATTTCATAAGAAAAAAGTGATGCAAGAAAAGTGTAAAAAGTATTCTTCACATAGAAATAAAATCATTTTTAAATATGTGAGAAAAGTTATATTTTTTTTCATAGTAAATTTTTTTATTAAAATACTTGATACTTATTAATAAAAAAAAATTTAATATACTTCATTATAAATGAAAGTACTTAAATTAACACAAGATTAATTGATACAAAATATAAAAACGTAGAAAAAAATAAATATTTAAATTAAACGTTATGAAATATTTAAAGAATATTGTAAAATAATTAGTATTTCAAAACCGCGTATGAAAAATCTCAAAATAGTGTTCAATGCAGAAAACGATTACATAATTTACATTCATAATCAATATTCTGTTTATTTATCTTCCTCCGAACACAAACTACACATCTCCTTCTAAATTTTTTACCATTTTTTTCAGTGCACAATTTTGGAAAATGAAGACTACTAAACTCGATGGATTTGTTTCTGGATATTTTGTAATTATTTTTTAACGTAATCCGGGATTTCATGATTCAAGCACATTTTTCGTCCTAAAATAATTCTTAATTTGAACTTTTTTAAAAAGAATATAGCTAATATAAATAAGAATATAAAATATAGCCAATGAAATAAATTCTTGTAACATTTGATGGTCTTTCGACAGATTGCATAGTGGTGCAATATCGAATCACTAAGATCGACTTCTTTGATGTTTTGATTCAAATCTAGTGCATAATTCGATATGGTCTTTAACATTAAGTTATTCATCTCTTTACCGTAGAAATTTAAAAAGTACAGCCCTCCTTCTTGGCGGAGTGAGGATTATATTTTTTAGTATTCCTCAACGACTCTTCAATACAATTCCACATATATATTTCATTTTTTTTAACGTAAAGTCCTGTCTCAAGCCATAGGAGAAATTATAAGCAATCATTACAAAATTAATTAATAGCACGTGTTTCTGATTATACTCGAGGAAGTCCAATGATTCCAGACACGTGACTGACCACACTCTGACCTTTAAAAGAGATATATCAATGTATGGGATCAATCTTTTGAAAGAAACAAAGATTAGTAATGCCATTTTAGGTTAAACATTTCGTACCAAACAGTCAACACATCCGTGCATCATTCGTCCTGTAGAGGAAGATTCGTTGTAATGCAGGTGTGAAAAGTTCAGTCGGAAAGTGAATCAAGTGTAAAAGCTCATATGCGTCGCTCGTTCCGAATGGATTTAATGCATAAACTTTAAGAAGAGTAACATATTGTCAGATAATGTTACAGATCATCAAAAATTAGCCGCTATAGACAATGTTATAAACCTTTCGTATGCAACTGGCGTAATACGACAGATATAGGCAATGACCATTCAATGTTCCAATCCATAAGCTTTTGTAAATTCACTTAATGTAAATGAAAGAAAATATTTGAAATTCCCCTTTTACTATCGCACATCATATATGCCTAGAAAAGGGGTGTTATCCCTTTGGTGAGTTGAGACTTTATTTTCTACAACAACAGGACTATTTTGCTAGACAATAATTGTTACTTAAAAGACAGTGTTACGTAAACGAAATTCAGTGATCTTTGGTGTCAACGTGTTTTTGGGCCAATTTGGGATTATTAACAAGATAATCATCAGTAACCTGCAGCACCCTTACTTTAAATTATCTGTAGAGTTTTTGAACACTTCATTGACTAGATAGATGTCTTAATCTCTCTTCTATAGAGAACAATTTGGATTTAATGGAAACCTCCTGCGGTGAAGTTCATCGAACTATTTTGCCTCTACATTTTACTTTTATGTGCGTAATCCACTAAAACGGGCAACACTACCAGAGCTACCTTATGGTTTGCTATTTAAATCACGCTAATTAAGAATAAAGGGGAACGGTTCTGTTGAATTGATATTAAATATATTGAGATACTAATTTATGTAGGAATTTACATTTTGAGACGACTTCCACAACTAGATGGCACCACGAACTGGAGTTCTATTTTGTGACTTCTTTCCAAGGGGTTTATACGAGTACCGGCAGATGGAAGGGAGTGGCCAACAGAGAAAGATGGGCGATCTGATAGCTCCTTAATAGTTATGTATAACCAATAGTTCTGTTTTAAATTTGTAAATACTGTACAATAATATATGGTCTAATTAAATGTCATCTTCTTAAAATCCACTTTGTTTTTGAATCCAGAAAAACCCTAGACATCTTTAATACGAGCCATGCACCCCTCCCCCTTTCTGTACTTAGGATTCTACATTTATTGAGCTATTTTACATTGTTGTCGTTGCAAAATTATCGAATGCCCCTTTTTCGTTCAGAGATCCTTCGAGAATATTTGCCTTACATTAAATGGAACAAAAATACAAAACATTACTACCCTCACAACCGACACTACAGTAAAAACAATTTGGCAAAAAATTCCCATAGGATACACCATTCAATAATTTTATCATTTTATTCCATGCCGGTTGACAGCTTGCATCTAGATGGACAGCATCTAACATACTTCCTCACTTTGTAACAATCAAACTTTGGATCATATTATCCAATCACACTAAAACTTTTTCTTTAGATGTGCATTTTGCCCCTCTAATTTTATATTTATAATTTGATGATTACTTTATCTTCTGTTTTTATATCTTGGCGTATGCATTCTTCCCTCAGTTACTTGCAAAATGTATCTTTGTAACAATGCATCTATCTAAAAAGTGACCTTTCTATTATCTATACTGAAAAGTAAGATTATAGTATTTATTCACTATATACTATTTAGTTCCTTAGGAATTGTGAAAAATTTGAATAAAAATTCAAATCCAAACTAAAATTTAGTAAGAGTATTGTTATTCTTAATAAATGTGTCACATCTTGTCTATATAATATTTTTACAAGAATCATTATTACATAAATATGAGTGAAAGAAGTAACTCATTACAAAATTACATTTCAAAGGGTATTTGTACCTTACTATTCTTAAAAACACACGAGGGTTACATTTTACCTTCACAGAAAAATGTAAGATATAAAGAAAAGGGACAAAGCATAGATCAAGGGAAATGAAGTGCCTTAGAAATGTTCGGCACCACATTTATTTGTCTTTTTCCTGGTCACATACTTCTACTTTTATAATATTGGAGATTTTTTTTTCCTTTTCCACTTTTTCTAAAGCATAAGAACAAGTGCGCTAGATATTGATCTCGTCACTTGAATACTAGAAAGTGGTCATACTTTGGATTCTCGATTTATATCTGTTGTCAAAGATTGTATGAGTTTGGGTTGTTCTACTTTTCGATACGTTTTTAAGTTGTTCTTTTTAACAACTTTTCAGATCGATTTTATTTTTAACTCCTATTTATCTCCAATGGACATTGGTTTCTTTATGATTCCAGTAAAACTCTAAATAATGCAATGTAAAATATACTTAAAAAAGCATTTCTTTTATTCTCTTAATCAGGAAATGTCTTAAATTTTATTAGAATTTAATTAATTGATGAAGTTGAAAATTAAAGAAAAACAGTAAGAGTTCTTTTTAACGTTCATTACTTAAAAGAAACAATTTTTTCAATTGAAAAACTTCATGAATCTTTTTACATTGGAAAATATTATTAAAGTAATTGAAATAGCATTAGATTAGTTAATTGACACTAAGTTGATATTCTAAGTAAAGTCGACCCTTTATATTACAAACTTCTAGACATCGGAAATCTCTCTATATAAAAAAATCAGGGGCCTTGATTTTTCACTATAAAAATAGTTTCTGTACATCGAACAAAATTTCTATTTATCGTATGCCTTTTTTCGTTCACTTTGTAAAATGATAGAGATCTATGTATTCCACTGAAAGAAAGGGGTAAAATTAAAAAAGAAGAAATACGTTTTGTTATACAGGTTCGTAAATTAAATGGATGTTAGTATATTTCTTAAAGAAATTCTTTGATACTTTAATGTTATAAGTATATTTTATCCCAAACAAATAAACTACACATACTTTGTTTCAGTAAGAAAATGGTTTTTAAAAAAAATTTCAATATGCGTTTCTGTATATCTAAATTTCTGTACATGGTTTTTTTTTTCCAGAAAACATTAAGTTGAATATCTTGAGATTTTAGGTAGCATTAATAGTGTATTAGAAAGGCATATATTTATGCCAAGTTAACAGAAAAAAACTGCTTTTTTTTTAATTTATTTAAGTTACACTTAGAAGCCAAATGAAGGCTATTAGCACAATGCACAAGGAGATCAAACTTACCAAAAGGGTTTAGAGCTACAAACCCGGGAGACAATTACCCCCGCACTCAGCATTTAATGACAAAAAGAAGAAAAATTATACAATTTTTACAACAACAAAGTTAAAAGGTAACAGTACATGCTGGAATAAGCAACAAAATATGTTACATAATTTCTAAATCGAAAAGAAAATAAAAGCTAACAATGTGTTTACAGAGTGTGACGTCTTAGTTCTAATACATTTTAATTTCTTACATTTTTCTTTCTTCTTTTCTTTTCTTTTTCTTTGAATGCATATGTATCTACATTTCATTAAGTCGTGGTTTTCTGCTAATAACAGATGCTGGTGCTATGACTCACGCTCACAATCAGTGTAGGAATAACAGCAAAGGTACAAGTAATACACACAAAAAGGAAAATTAAATTATTCAGAAATAAAGCCCTATATATATATATATATATATATAAGCGCGTGTGTGTGTGTGTTAGGTATACAATTATAAACACACAATAAGAAAAATTAAAAATTTAGATATATAACCAAATATTGAAATAGTTATGAAATTTATCGGGTAATTTTACGAGCCATAAGAATATAGGATTTAAGCTACTATTGGTTACGGACTTCATAATTTTGAACCTCTGTCAAGTCCCAAGGAAACCCCTCCTTAGGTGGCATCACCCTCTCCAAACTTCCACACCAAATCCACTCGAGCATTTGGAGTTTCAACTAGGGTTCCCGGGAAATCATAAGATTTCTGTACTTTTTCTATTCCCGGGAAGTAAAAGTTGATGAAGAAGATGTTAAAGAAGAAAAGTTGATGAAAAGAAGATTAGTTGTGAAAAGATGGTTTGTTTGGATACCAAAATACGGTGGAATAATTTGTTGGCAATGCTTGAAAGATTTTTGGAAATTAAGTCAGCAATTTTAAAAGCATTAATTGACATTAAAGAAGAACAAATGATGGCCAATGTAGAGTTTGAAACTGTGACTACAATTATAACAAGCTTAAAGCCAGTAAAAATTGGCTTAGAAAAATTATGCAGTCGAAATGCAACTTTGCTAACTACAATAGGTGTATTTTCTTTCGTTATTGGAGAATTGAACGAACGAAATTCAGAATTTGCGGAAAATATGAAACATTCTCTAATCCAAAGAATTAATGAGGGACTCGAAGATTATTAGGATTAATGAAACACCCGAATTTTGGGAGAAAATATGAAGCATCTGCAGTTACTGTCGATATTTCTCGATTGCCTGGCAAAAATTGTTTGGTTAGACAGGCCCAAATGATAGGGACAAGGATTTTCTGCGAAGAAGAGGACTCAATAGCCAACTCTTCGCACTCAGAAGAAGAGAGTATGGTGAATTTGGAAGAAATACCTGTAGCGTTGGACGAAAAATTAGAGAAAGCAATTTACTTTAAAATAGAAGTTTTAAATTGTTCAACCAAAAAAAGTACTAGTCTCAACAAAATCATGAAACAAGAGATGTAGTTGTTCGACTCGACTGAAAATCCATCACCAAACATTATTAAACTATATGAGGCTTTAAAATTCCTTCAACGTCAGTTGAAGCCAAGAGAGCATTTTCTGCTGCCGTATTGTTCGTCACAAAGCTTAGAACAAGGCCGAGTGATAAAAGTATAAATTGCTTATGCTTTCTGAAATCCTATTTTAAAAATGAATAGTTAATTTATTACATATTTTTTGTGTTTTTAGCTCATTATATAAATAAGCATTAATTTTGGAATTTATATGTAATTTTATGTTACATAATTATTATTGATTTTATTCAAAAATAACTTGTTTTTAAATTTTTTGAAATTTTAATGTATTCCACGGAATCCCGGGAACAACAATTACTTTCCCGAGATTTCCCGTACATTCCCGGGAATGAAAACCCCCGGGAAATCAGAAAGCCTAGTTTCAACACATTTAAACTGCAACAGCCCAAATACACGACAAGTCTTCTGTAGAATCAAGACTCGAAATCATGACTCAAAGGCAACAATGTCAATCCTGAGCTCGCGACCATCACAATACGGCTTCAATGACAATGTCAAGAAACAACAATATTTATTTAAAAAATTCAAACCATGGAGAAAATAAATAAATGAAGGTGCGAACAAGGATTGAGTTCAGCACACTGCAACTGTTATTAAACTCAAATTCTCTTAAGATATAAAACACTTTTTTGAAAGTCCCTTTTACAATCTATTACCTGGTTTGAAAAATACTTTCAAAATGAAACTATAGATAAGTTTATATGGAATCTAAATCCATTCAACATCAGTCATCTATATAAATTTATTTCTGCAGAATATTATTATTTTAGTTTTCTCACCACAATAGTTTGAACCTGAAATTTTGCTGCTTGAAATAGACTGAATTTTGAATTTCTATAGAAGATTAATATCCCCATTTGAGTGATAAGACTCAGGGGTATTATGTTCCATTTTCAATTTCTTATTTGCTCGAAAATGGGTTTTCAGCGGTCGGTGTGGTGAAAATCAATTATCGAGGGAAAATAAATGTAAAATAGGAAATGAGAAAGCTGTAGTTTCGTTTGGTTCCAAAATTTCAGGAAATGGGCATTGATCTGGAAGGCCATCCATTCCATTAATTTCACGTTAAAGAATAAGCAGTGCATGAATATCAATTTGTTTAATAACACAGTTGTTTGAGTTTTTAATTACCCTTCACATTTGTTTTAGATGTTACAACACTTTTGTAGAGTTTTTTGAAATTTCTCTAATCGTGAATTATCTACGTATTCATGAGAATGTATTAGAACTAAGCCTTTTGATTTTTAATTCAGGAATGTTTTTTTTATGTAGGTAAAAATCAGATATGTTTAAATGGCCCCTCATATTCATTTACTGAACATGGTAAAAATATTTTGATGGAAAAAGACAGCAAACTATATATTTCCCCCATTTCGTAATAAATAAATAATAATAACTATGTTAGCATTACAGTTAATAATTTCTAATTATTGTAAAAACAAATATTTTAACTTTAACATTCACTTTCGATGAACCGATGTATTAACAGAATTGAAGTCCAAATAAAGCCACGTACTTAACATTAGTACAAATTATTTAGTGTTATATATATTTTTCTTATAAATTGTGAAGCAATTACATTTTTAATGAGCAATGAAGTACTTAATTTGAGAAATATATATAGATATGACTTTTATTTCCAGTCATTTTACTCAAAAATTTTTAAAAGTGCTTAGTTTCTGTAAAACACGAATTTTCTTTCAATGTTATAAAAAACATAATTTACCAAATATTTCCCCCTACAAGCTACAAAACAGCTACAAAATACAAAATATTTAAGATATAAAAGAAATTTCATCTTCTAAAAGAGAAATTCAATACGAATTTTGCATCTAAGCCTTCAAAAATTCTTTACACGTATCCCCAATCCAAATCCGATTATAACAAGGATGAAAGAACTTACTAACAAAGCAAGATTAAACTTCAGAAAACAGGCTTTCTTAATTGACTTGAAACAATAAAGAGGCCCGCCAACGATATTTTATCCTTATAGATGTGTGTAAGACATAAAAAAAAGTGTCAAGACATAAATCAAGTAAAATGAAGCGCCGTAGAAACTGTTCAGTACCATATTTATTTTTCTCTTAGTGTTTGTCCCTTTATTTCATCTTTCTCGCTCGTAATTCCCTTTTTTTAATATTCGAAAAGATGTTTTCCATACTTTTTCTCAGAACCATTATAACTAGTTTTATAGCTATTGATTTTGCCAGTTGCATACGAAAAAGTCCCCATGTGTTGTATTTGCATGACATAATCACTGCGAAAAATCACAAGATTTGAAAATGTTCCTTTTTTCGTAAATACGCGAAGCATTTTTTTTTTTTTTTTTGGTCCTTTCATCATTCTTTTTAAATATTTAATTTTTATTTCATATGACTCAAAGCTACCTGAATAAAAAGTATCACTTATTATTTAGAAATTATAATTAGTTATTAAATACCCAAATGCAAAAACCTTATTTAAATCGAAAACAAAAATAGAGTTTTATATTGCAAACAATTAAGAATTTCACTCTAATATCTTTCAATTAACAGTAAGAAAAATGAAAATGCTTAACTGTGTATTTAAGTAAACATCAAAATCTTCATATGGGGTGGAGGTTTTATTGTCTCCCTCCATTCTTTCAACAGGATTCAAAAAATTTGGAAACCCATTAAAATTCCTGTTACAGAAAATATCTCAGATTAAATAAATTGTAAAATAAATAATTAAAAATGGTGTGTTTTAATTTTCATAAAACAAAACGAAATTTATTTCTTTAAGCAACGAAGTGCATTTAAATAGGTACACCATGGTAAATGATCATTATGCGTTCACCTCACTAGTCAAAATTTACATTCGAACAACTTTTACAAAACAATTCAACCAAGGATGCCAACAACTGTCAAGAAACAAAGTTGTCAATAACAAGTTGCCAACATATGATAGCTCTACTTAAAAAAAGATGTTTAACATAGAATTTATATTTAACAGGTGCGTGCCAATATATGTTTAAAATAGATATTACATTTAACAGGACGTGACACTATATGTTTAAAATAGATATTACAAGAAAAACATGAAACTCTTTCGACACAAGAAAGTGCCATCTAGTGGCTTGTGCAACCCCCATTAACCCATTTTTCCAAGCCTATAGTGTGGTATTAGTACTAAAATCCTCAAAATTCTTAAGAAAACTCTCACATTTTAAAAAAAAGGGAATGAATCCTTCTTTCGCTATTGAGTACCTATCCTCTACTAACTCCATGAAGTACTGTTTACATACTTTGTTAACATCGTTAGGTTTGAAACAAGGGGGGGGGGGGGGGGTAAAACAAGTTTCTTTTAAACTTTCATTTTTTAATACTTAAACATTATGAAGTTCTTACCTGGAATGGCTATGAATTGTTGTTATAGTTTAAAATTTTAATTTGCTAATGTACCTTTTTGGTGTTCCATTTTTTGTTGAAAATCAAAAGAGATTTTTTTAAAAAAAATAATATTGCAGTATTTAATAAATCCAGATTATATAGACGAGTTAAAAAGCAATGAAGTAATCGATAATAATTATATGGTATTCTATCACATGCACCAGAAAATGTCTGAACATATAAAAATATCTCTAATAACTGCAAAATAGATCCCGATTAAAAAGTTCTATGACTAGCTCTTTTATACATATTCACACAAGACCTGTCGATACATTATCAAAAAAAAGTCTTAATTCTAATTATTTTAATATATATTACTCAACGTTTTAAGTTTGACACTATTTCAAACCATTTTTTTTTATCCTTTTTCATTTTTACTGTAATTTAAACGTGATAATTGACACTATTTGAGCCAATTTTAACTCAAAACCCTTTAAATAGGCGCATGCTTTTAATTTCTCTCTTTCGCTGTCTGAATGATCCCCATGGAGCAATATTATATTCAGGAATTCCTTGCCCCAGGGAGGCATTAATATAAGCATACATTCTGGAGTACAATCATAATGATTATATAATTTGCCATTTTCAAAGAATTGCGAACGAAATTAATTTGTTAAATTATCCTTGTTAACGCCCTAAAACAATTTGTAGCTCTAATTCCTTACTCGAAAAAAGAGAGTTTATAGTGCTCAAATATAAAGTTTTAAAGTAGTAGTAATATTACCCAAGGGGCGTCCGTTGATTTAAATTTGAAACGATCATTTAAAAGCGTATTCTGATCACGTTATAATTGTTAAAATAACATTTTCGCAACTTAAGGGATATATTTTTAATTAAATGGTTGCCCAAGACAAGCGGAATATTTGTATGAATACAATCTAATCATTGAAAAAAAAATTATTATAAATTATTAAGCAGCAGTTTAAAAAGAATGAAAAAAAACTTAAATAAGACGCAAAGAACAGAAAAAAGAAAGAAAACGCCATGAACCTGACAAACAATAATGGAGAATAAAAGTTGCAAATGCAGAGCAATGCCATCTATTAGAGAGAAAGAGAGCATTATAAACAAGGTCAAACGAAAAATTAAATAGAGAAAGATGGATATATAATAAGAACTAAAACTTAAAATAAAATATATTACTCTATTTTTTATAATTATTATGTTTTAAAATATTCTTAATAAAGTTCAAAGTATAACAAGTTTGGATACAAAGATTGTGTAAATTATCAAAGTTTTTTTTTTTTGTGAATAACATGTACATGAGTCACGAATCTAATGTTACGCAATCTACAAAAGTAACTAATGTTTCTGAGGACACTAAGACTGGTGAAGCTAGTGCATAAAGATATTTTAGGAATTTGAAAGCTAAATTTATCTCTCATATCGTAAACTTTACTATAAATTTTATTATTTTCTATTTATGAAAACACCTAATTATTCCGATTCAATACGATTGTCGTCAGTTGCAATAACTTTAAGAACTGTGGATAAAAAGACGAAAAGGGTTTAACAACTTTATTATTTTTTGAAGGAATATACACACAGAAGAATAGAAGAAGAATAGAAGTAAACATTATGAATAAAATAACATACAAAAATAAATCTGATAATTTATTATAATAAAATTACATGATGTGTGATTTCTTAACCACTCATCAGGAGATTGAAATTTTGAACTAATGTTGAAACACCTGAAGTTGGAGAAAGTTTCCTCCTCCCCCTTTACAGCTAACGTAAGTCCAATCACCCACACTTGCGAAAACGCTACCTCTAAAAAGCAACTTCTTTTTTGGAATGAAAACAAAGAAGAAAGGGAAAAAGCAGATAAGGTCGCAGTAGACACATTCAGATGAAAATCACATTAATTTGTGTAACTTGTTTGAAAATATCCGTACCTGTAAATAGCTTTTATATATTGTATTATAAATTTGTATTAAGAAACAATCTGTGCTTGGCAGTTATTGGATTTACATAAAACCTATCCTCGAAATATTGTGACTGATCTTTTTTAGTGATTCATGTTTACTAATTTTTAAAGAAAAAATTTATATTTTGAGAGCCAAATGCCATAATAGAAGAAATAAATAAGTTTCAAACGCGTTCAAATATAAATTCACTTTCGACAAATTATATACTGTAATTTTCTTTGAGCTTTCGATTTCAAAATATTATTTATTTAAAAAAAAATCACATTTAAAAATTAAAAAATTAATCCTTTAGAAAATGATAAATGTGCTTCAATATCTTAAAGAGATAATACACACGCACACAGTACTGGTTTACTTGATTAATTTTTTATTAGGTTGGGGAAAAGTAAATCTATTTTTTTACGTGAACTTCAAAACTTTATTTAATATGTTTTAAATTAGGTCAAATATACACCTCTTTGTTCTATAATTTATTGGGATTTTAAAAGTAGCTTCCTAATGCCTCTCTTATAGAAGTAGTGGTCCCTATATGCGAAAAATTCTAGTAATCGATTTTTACAATCTCTTGATGCCACATTTTATCACTAAGGAAGTTTTGCAATGCAAGAAAAACATGATAATCGCTTGGTGCCAGGTCCGGACTATATGGTGGATGCATCAAAACTTCTCAACCAAGCTCCCAGAGATTTCGGAGAGCTACTATAGACGTGTGTGGCTTGGCGTTGTCCTGATGGAACATAATATCTCTCCTATTGCCAATTCTGGCAGTTTCCAGTCAATCGCTTGCATTAAGTGGTCCACTTATTGACAGTAGAGATCCGAATTTAGTGTTTGGCCACATGGAAACAACTCATAATAAATTATTTCTTTTCAGTCCCATCAAATGCATAGCAGAGCCTTTGTGGCCGTTAATCCTGGTTTGGCCACCGTTTGACCTGCTTCACTGCGCTTTGACTACGATCCTTTTCGCATAATGTTGTCATATGTGACAACAATGTTATCATATGTGACATTTCTCATTCCCAGTCACCATCAGTTTAATAAAGGGGTCGATTTCATTCCGTTTGGTCAAGGCTTCATAGATAGAAATTCGTTCCATCATGTTTTTTTGTGTTAATTTGTGTGGCATCGAAACATCGAGCTCCCTTTTAAATCCAGCTTTTTTCAAAAGGTTTAAAACCATTCACAATTCCTGCCCCCTGGCTTGCATTTTCGCCTTTATCAAAGAAAAACTGTAGAATGTACAGAATTTTCTCTTTGTTGACTTCCACTCTTAACACTGTAACTTACAACTCGATGGACCAAGCAAAAAACAGCAAGAGAATTATTTTAGGACTTTTGATGAAATTTTGCAGTTTTGATGATTTTTTGATGAAATTTAAATTTTCCATTTAAATTTAACAAAATATGAATTACACATGAAATTTTATTGAGAGAGTAAAAATGAAGCTAAATAATCTGTTATAGTTTTATATACTTATTTCATATCTTTATATTCCTGTTCATTGCTCTTTAGAAAAAGCAATATTTAGAGACATTGTGAAATAATCAACTTATGCAGTTAGGTTCTGAAGCGCTAAAATTGATGTCAACAAGATGCATTAGAAATAAATGGGACTTTCAAAACCCTGTAAAAATAAATTCAACTTAAAATGCAAGTAATATAAGAATCTAATACTAAGAAATATTCGAATATGCACATAATTCCCATAGAGCCAAAAGCAAAAATTTTGTTACAGTCCAGTGATAAGATCAATATCTATCGTACATATTCCTTCACAGATGCAAAATAAACTTTTCTCGCAGTATTAAAAACCTAATATTAGGAGGAAAAAAGAAAATAAAATAGCGCCTCTTATTCCTATAATACTACATTTCATTTGATTTATTATTTGACGCTTTTTTTTTGGTTTTACATCCTTCAAAAATGAAAAAAAAAATATAGCCACATGTAGTGTATTTTTTTTTTCCCATTTATTAAGAAGAAACCGATTTTGCAACATAATCTTCTAACGTTGTTTATTTTTTCTCACTTTCTAGCCACTGGTGATTCTCATTAAGTTTTCATCATATTTAAACACAAAGCGATCCTTTTATTTTATTCTCAAAAGATAAAAAAAAATTACTTCTTGGGCAATTAAATATTTTATGTGTGGAGTTATCCCAAAAACGAAACGCTTAAAAAAATCTTATAAGCATAAAGAGAAGGAAAAGAAATTAATAAGGAAAGAAGAAATTGAAAAAGGAGATAACAACAAATCAAATAACATTAAGAAAGTATCAAAATATCAGATATTATATAATAAAACATTTTTCTTTCGAAATAACTCAAAAGATTGTAGTCACACAAAACATGAGAAATTATTTTATTTTGTTTTCATTAAAGCAATTCGATTTTCACATCTTGAAAAATATCGTGTAAAAATATTTAGTAAATAATAACACTACAAATGAATTTTACAACATTTTACAGCAACAGATTCATATCGAGATATATGCTAATTTAGCTCTAAAATATTTATGTTAAATCTTTGCTTAGTTATTAATAACTTTGCAGCTTAAGCAAAAACGGGAAGCCATGAAAATAGATTGGAAATTATGAAATATGAAAGACATTCTAGGAAAAATTTGAGATAAATGTCGCAAATATATATTTGTAAGTGTTAAAGTATTTAAAAAAGGAGTAAAAAGTATATTTTTTTATAGTTCAAATAAAAGAAAGACCAGAAAATCATTAAAATATTACAAATGTTTAATACAACTGGTTCAGATACTAAATTTTTCATTGACAAGCTAAATTACAAGGGGACAGTTAAAACTAAATCGTTAATTTTATCGGTTCAGTGTTGTAAAGAAAGTAAGATATTGCACAAAAATACAAAAAACTATAAATATACTTTTTAATAAAAAATAAAATATTTATGGTATACTTCCCTGAGCAATTTATTACAAAGACATTCATTCCTATGAAGCTGATTTACCAAAAAAAGAACTTCTCTGACAATCATACTCCACGCTACAGACTGCACATGTTTTTTTTTTATTAAGTCATTCAATTGTGTCGAAACGACATGTTGGAAACAATTGTTGTAAACTCATATTATGGTTTTATGAGAATCAGGATAACCAGAGTAACTAAATGATAAAGATTCACTCAAGATAGTACTTTACTCTCGACAAAAATGATTAATTAACTGTAATCACAGTAACGAATTGTTATATGTAAAGAAAAATATAACCAGAATGATACCCCCTCTCTGAGATGAAAGTGGATGGTTTCAAAGATATGTAATCTATTAAGTCCTTTCTAATATATTTTTTGGTTCTAAAAAGTGTCTTTTCTTTAATCAATTCTGCAGGAAAAAGAAAAAGCAGTTGCTTTTTTTATTGAAACAAATAAAACGCATTTAGAATTTTGTTTCACTACAAAATGTACCTATTCCAGAGATGCTTGAAGAAAAGGTTTTTCATCCTATCATTTACTTTTGACAAATATGCTACAATAATCTATGCAAAATTCATACTTTAAGACAAAAAGATCGAATTCGGTTTAATAAGTAGTATAAGCTATAATTATCTTTTTTAGAGTCGATACTACAGCTCCCAACCCATGATTTAAACTACCAGGGGTTACAGTAACTCTAATTAATATCACTTAGCCAGTTCTACCCGAACCTCACTCAATTAATACTTTTTGTACGCAGTGTAATTTGCCGGTAGGTTGAATGGAGACATACATTTTCAAAACTCATGTTTCTGATTATCACGTATAATTTATTCTAGTTTACTTTTTGATTCACAGATGTCACTTCTTATACATAGAACAAACTTTCTCAGTTTTATTTATTTTTTTTCTTCTTTTGTGCTTTGATTCGTGCCCCATTGGTGTGGTGTGAATATTAGGAGAGGGGGGTGGCAGCTCAGGTATCGTCCTCGTCACTTGACCGTGGTTCAAAATTACGCGGTCTGTCACCAATAGTCCTCGCGTTGCTTCTAGTGCGACGTTAATAAAAAACTAAACTAAATTAAACTAAACTCGTTGCGAAATGCTCGCTTTTGCATAAGTAATTTATATTAAGGTGCATCAAAGCTTCGATTAGCTAAGCATTGAAGAAAATTAATATATTTGGCTTTATTAACTTAGTATAAACCTTTAATAAGCACGCTTTTTTGTTTTATTTTATAAAATTTATTTTTTTTAAACTTTTGCGGTAGCTGAAAATGGGTTATTTTGACTATAATAGCAATGACTAAAGGAAATCCTGACCGCAAAAGTTTAGAATATATTCTTAGGGAATCCGGAAAATCTTAAGATTTTTAGAAATCTTATGATAATGAAGTAAATTCGGATGATGATTTCAAAGAGGCTCGGACATTTAGCAAAGTCTGATAAAAATATGGGAACTCAACAATTCTTCGATAAATTCTTATGACGTTCTTAATAATATTATAGTGTTAGAAACGAATCGCTATCCTGAACAATCGTTTCAAGCAAATGTAATGTGGAACTTTGTATTTTACCTTGTTTTGGAATATATTATACCGAGAGTAATATTAACTTGTATCTAGAAATTTTAAGATGAATAATACATACGAATTATCAAGTTATCAAAAATAAGTTATTATTCATATTAGCTTGTATGGAAAACGCCAACCTTAAAGGGATTTGACAATTTTTATAATTATGTATAAGTACTAAATTTTGGAAAAAGGAAGTTATTTTTTACGCATATTTTATCCGTAAATGCAATTTTTTCATAAATTCAGCAATTAGAAAATTGACATTTTGAAGACCCGTAATTTGAAATTTCTAGAACTACCCAGGGCTTAAAAGTATTTGATTCAATTTCTCCAACGAATATACAGTATATACTACAAAGACAAATATTTCCCTGTTATGTGATGCATTTACAAAAAATAAACAATAAGTTACGAATAAATAGAGAGAGGAGGCGAGGAACAAACTATTTCATATGTTAGCTAATATTGATATTTTGTTTTATTTAGCAATGCCTTACTATGTATTAAATTTGAAAGGACCCTAAAGCAGAATGTCCTTTAAGGAGTTTTTTTTAAGGAGAAAAAGGAGTTTTTGTCCTTAACAAAAAATATTATATATTATTTGATAAAAATGTTGAAGTTTAAATTGAATATGGGCTGTGTTCAAGATTTTAAAACAGATATTTTTAGCATATATTTCAGTGTTGTTGACTTTTTAAATTTATTTTATACACGAGATATTTTCCTTACATGTCCGTGAAATCTCCGACGTTGTTGAAGTTACATTCATAGAAGAAAATAAGTTATGTTACTCTGTAAACACTAGATTTTTATTGCGTTTATTTTTTTTTTCTTCTATTTTGTGTATATCTAACTTAATAACAGTGCAAAATTCCTACTTATCACTCAGTCTAGAAAAAACGTCTGATATTTCTTATACAAGTTTCTCAACTTGTGAAGCCATACATGTTTTACGAACCAATATTAGCTTAAGAGGATTTTTTTTTTCCTTCAAATATTTTTTCAAGGATTATATTTATTACACCCTTACAAGAAACTCGGTAGCTTTTTTTCATCATTTGTTTCTTAACGGAACCTAATTTTTTTTTTTTTAAATTTGTAAGCATCTACTCTTCTATGTTATCTACGCACAAAGGAAGGATTTAGTTATTTACATCTGAATAAAAAGGTTTGACCGCATATGACAAAAGATTCCCACTAAGACATTTTTTTATCCAGAATTTTTTTCCATATTAAAAACACCTGTTATTCTTTAAGGGCTTTTTAAGTGGGTTGCGTTATTATCTGGGTTATTTTTTCCTCTTATTATGTTCTTTCATTAAATACTGAAAAAAAAATTCTCTTTTTTTTTCAAACTATTGGAGAGTAAAGAAATTTCAGTAAATTATAAATATATATATATATATATATATATATATATATATATATATGCACGTGTTTATGTGTGTGTGTGTAAACTCTTGTTTTCCCTTTCTAAGTAGTTACTCTTGTTTTTTAATGATTTGTTTCCTAGTTTTTGCTCATAATTTTTTACTTTTACATGTATTGATAACTATTCTTATCCTAGATTTAACTTTTACTTTTTTAAATTTATTTTTACTTTGAATTAATGTATTTTGTTAACATTTTTTTTAAAAAAATAAGGTTTTAGTATTCTTATTTTTGTGTATATAACTGTCTTTTTTTGCATTTTTATCTATGTATAGATTTGTTTATTTTGTACGAAAGGCAATGTGACTATATTTATATGATCTTATTCAATATTAAATATTACAGTTACTAAGAAAATTCTATTTTTTATATTAAACATAAAGATATTTATGCTTCTCTCTATTATGAATTATGAATTGCTATGATATAAATTTAGCGCCTGGCAGCTGGTTATAATAGCATAATCCTAATCAGTGTTAAGCTACAATTGTTTGTTTATCATCCTTAAACCGTCATTATTTCTGTTTGGAATTTATCTTTATGAGAGTTTTCTTTAGTTTTAAGGCTGCACTTTTTCTGTTATTCTTGTGTTTTTGTTATGTAATTGGATATATCTTTTGAAGTTTTGATTTTTGAGTTTTGTTGAATGAGCATTTGGTATTAGTTTTGTGTGTGAGTTAGTGTTTTATAGTGCTCAAGTTTACTTTTGGGTAGTGAGTGATGGTGAAATTCAATGACGCAAGAGTCAAATATGGCCATGATACGCCAAACAAGGTGTAACTAGGATCTAGACTTTTGAATGAGTGAGTGATAATATTTTTATAACAGCGGGTTCTTTTATGGTGTTATTTAACTACGAGCATTCATTTCTAATCATTTTTATTACAAGACGACACTTTACAAATATGAAACGCACACAAAACACAGAAATTCAACATAGAATGGGCTTTAGTTCTTCAGCGAGCTTAACGCTCATCAAGGCGTGTTTCGCCTTCGGAGATTACGTCGTTTCTGCTACAGGCTCTGACGAACTCTACACAACTAGAGGGCTACAGTGCTCACAATCTTTAATGGTGCAAAAGTCAGGTGTGGCCATGTGCTAAACAATGTGAATTAGTGTAAAGCTAGTGAAGCATAAAGGATATGATCTAGTCGTGTGAAAAAATTAAAAAAAAGAAAAATTGGTTGACAAGAAGGAGGGTTGAAAATAGAAAAAAAATAAATTGCTACGGTTTCCCGGGGATCGTCCTCCATGTTTAATAAAGACAGTAAACCAAATGGGAAAGAAAAAGATCACTAAGGTGCAACCTGATATAAATATTATGTATTTTGATAAAAAAAAATACAATACACTAAGCACTGAACAAACTGATTCTAAAGAATTTTATTACAAGATTGATAGAAAATGTCGGGTAGTTAATAATAATGGGTTTAAGAGAAAGGAAAAGATGGATTATGAAATCAAGAAGATATTTCAAAAACATTCTTGGACTTATTGATAATTTTGAGATAGATTTTAGTATTAAAAGTATTAAGTACTTTTTATTTTGCATAAAGAAAGACAAATTAATTTAGTCAAAGATCATTTATTACATGATAATGAACTTGAGAGTATGTGTTCTTATTTTACTAAGAATGCAACGAATCATTTCTTCTACAAATACAATATAAAATACTGTATTTGAGAGCTGAAACAATAGAATATTGTACAATTAAATATATCAATAAATCTTTTGATTAGGTTAATTTTTATAATCTTCTTAATAAGCTTTAAAATAAGTACCTATAAAAATATCAACTGTTAAAAAGCGCTTTGATATAATATGAAAATGGGTGGTGTTATTTTTCATTATACTAATAACTTAGATTTTTTTTAAAAAAAAATAACGATAAATGTATGTATCATGTTTATAAAAAGTAAATCAATGAGAAATATTAACATGTGATTACAGACACTCTAGATATTGTTGAGGACTAAAAATAAAGAAATATTATGAATCATAGTACTAACTTCAGACACATACATTTTGAAAAATAGTTTTGTGTTGAGGAACAAATTATCTTAACTATGGATAATTTTATTATTAAAATAACATTTAAATTTGGTCTTCCCTTAGAAGCTTTGAGACAGTTTTAAGAAGGTACTAATAATGGCATTAAGAATTTGTCTTTAAAGAAGAATATATCAAAGAATAAGAATAATGTTAAACAAGAAATGCCGTTTCCCTACAACGGTTCTCTTTGGAGGAAAATAAACATTTACAGAGATGTCATCAGTCAGCCAAGGAAAGTTTAAGCAATGATCTTTTAACGTTGGCAACGGATTTAGCGATTCTATTGTTGAGTTGGTGATTTTGGCGATAAATAGAAGATTCCAGAAAGTGCTGGAAATCTAGTTACGGTCTTTTTGTGATTTTTCCATGTTTCACCAGCCTGGCTAGAATAGGTATAAATACGCCGAGAGCCTGAAACAGTGAGTAAGTCTGCTTGGGAGACTAGTCGGGAAATTGAATGGAAGCAGGGACATTTGGAGGAGTAGATTGGTCGAGGAACTGTCGGTAGCGGCCGACTGAATTTGAGAAGCAATGCGTGAATCTGCCGGGAACTGTCAGATCCTGCTTTGGAAGTGCACTGTAATACTGTGGAGATTTACCCGTAGGGCGAACTAATAAACTGATGAGCTGAACGTTGCTAATATAATTGTGGCTGCCATTACAAATGCTTTTTGTTCTTGTACCTGTGTCATTAATCTGTGCAAGGGCTGTGTTTCCTGTTTATTCTATCATTGTTCCGGGTTTGCTACCTGTGTGTTCATCCGATACTGAAGATTTGCGAATAAAGTGTCATTTACCGTTATTCTCCTAATTAAAGTTGATTTTCACTCGTTATACACCTGGAAATTTTTTGTAATTATATTTATTTGAAAGATTTAAAAACCATTGCTATTAATCTCCAAGACAAATTTATTATTACTTAAGCAGACGAAGTATTAAATAATTTTGTTGTTATATGCTAAAAATCTTACATTAATTTATCAAATAAGCATCTCGACAATACAAATTTCTTTACAGCTGTCAGAAATAGTCAGAAAAATTCTAATGGAATTACTGAATTTTATAAGAAATTTGGTATTATTAATAATAATGTTAAAATACCTCACATTCCTTTAACAACGATTTTTTTTATAAAACTCTCAATAAATTTAAAACATTAAACTCTGATAGTTCGTATACATATATTACCCTTTCTGGTAAAACATTTTCAAGTAACTGAAACAAAATGTTATAGATAAGTTGAAGAATATTGACGTTATTAAAAACAGTGATGATTTTGTCAAATATATTAATAATAAACATATATATTTTATTTAAAGCTAAGATTTCGACTAACATTTAATTTTATTGAGAAGGAGAATTTTTTAAAGATCTGATTGATATTTACAATATTATTAAAAATAATTACCTAGTTTTGTTTCCCTTAAGAGAAAAGTATATATCTTTTAATTGTGAGATATTCTAACAAATTAAAAGTATACCACCAGGTAGGCCTGTAAGTAATTATTCCGCCAATATTTTTTTTACATTTTTACGAAGATAATTTTCTAATAAAAAAGTTTTAATTGCTAACGTAATTTATTTTCAAATTAGTAATAAAATGGATGTTAAATATTTCTTATATTTTTACCTAGTGTATTCAAATATATTGCAAACTAACATTAATATAAATAATGCGGAATATTTAGATATTTTCAAAAATAAAAGGTAGTAAAAATTTTTGTAGTATGTATGATACAGGAGCTATATTTACTTTTAAGATATATAGAGTAATCTTATGGGGCAGTTGGTAAGGCTTGAATATTTTCTAGAAAATAATTAACAATCATATAGATTAATATCTGTTAGGCTAGTCATAAAATACAGAATGTTTTCATTAACTGGGATAACTTTTTAAAAGGTATTTGCAAGCAAATTTTCATTTCAATTTTATTAAGAGTAATTTAAACCTCAATAGTTATAAAGTTTACTTTTTTCTTCCTTTTTCTTTTTTGTTTTCCATTAAATTTTGTCTTAAATTCTTTACTTTCACTTGCATCAGTATTATTTCTCACTGAAAAAGGACATTATTATACTTCCTATTTAAGATTCAGCCAGATAATTTTTGATTCATAAAGGGTGAAATCGTGTAATGGTCTTCTCAAGTAAGTTTTTGTTATCATATTCAATCTGGTTGATTTATTTTCTAGATTATTCTTTTTTTATTTTCTTTCTGTACAGATTCAGTATGTCACTTCGTGAACAAGTTTTTTTACTTGATTTTCCTTTTGGAATTTTTTTACCTATTTGTGTTTTGTTTCTTTGTGAATTTAAGGAATTTCTGGTTGATTTATCATAACGTATTTTTCTGTTGAAATTCTTGAATACCGGTTAAATATTATTTAATCTGCAAATCCATCAAAAACCAGACTCTAAATTTATAAATTTCTTACATCATTTTCTTTGTGGTCTTTCTTTTACTGTGTTTTTCTCAGGGTTTGATTTTTACCTATTCATTGTTTGAAATTTATCATCTTGCCAATTTTTTATGAAATTAGTACACTTTCAAATACATTGCTTTATTCCTTTACTGTTTTGTTGTGTAATCATTTTTTTCTTTTCTTCCAGGTTATATGTAATTTTAAAAAATTTACATTTATACTTTTTTTGTGTGTATTCTATACATTCCATAATATTCTATAATTTTCTACGTTTTCTATGCACTATAATAATCTGAAAATTATTTGTAACTTTTCTTTGTAATTTTCAATTTTTTTTCCTTTATGTTTGAATTCAATTCTTGTTTTTATACTGATTTTAGTAGTTACTTATTTCTTTATATAATTAAATTACTAATATATATATATATATATATATATATATGGGGGTATGCGAAACCAGCGTACAATGAAAGCACCTTTATTTTACTTTGTATCAGATAAAAGGCCCTTCCAGATGGGGTACTTTTGCTGCTTTCTCCACGTAAGGATACAGTGAAACATTTCATTGATTCTTATGCTAATCGAGACTAAATGTGCTTTACCAAGCAAAATTTGTCAATAACTATGCTGCTGTATACATGTGTACAGAATGAATTTGTATGTTATAATATACTAGTTTTCGCAAAGTTCATAAATAGGAATAACGATCCATACTAGAGAAAGGTAGATGGTGCACCAGACAGGGTGTCTTTACTGTTCTATTTGTGCATGGGTCCCAATATTACCTGGTTAAAGATAATGTAAAAAGTCATATCCCTGATTAAATTTAAGCATATTTTCAAGCATGGTACTTGTTAAAGAAAACGGTCTATCTATTTTTCACTCTGAATCTAACGATTATTGCAGTGTGAGCGCGAATATCACTGGGTGTTTCTGTTACGCAACTGAGAGAGATAGCACAAACAAACACCCTGAAAACAAACATATAAATTCATCCCATACCTTTAGCCTCTGCAATTATACACAGAAACAAAGTATACACTAATTGATCTTAATATGATTACTGTTTTAAAAACAATTGAATAAATGCAGAAGCGGCTTAGAGAAAATTCAGGATTTAAATTTGATCAGTATTAAAAATTTCAAAGTAGAAAATGTGTGTGTGTGTGTGTGTGTGTGTGTGTGGCAACATTTTTATTTAAGCTCTGTGCTGCAAATTTTCTTCCAAGTTCTTAAAATTTTGTCGTTTGAATTAAAAATTTGCAACATGTAAATGGGTCGTGAATCTGCAACTAAATTTCGCCATCTACAGCTTTCATTCTTTTACAGATATTTTTAAGCACTTGACTACCTTCATGGATTAGATTAGTATCATATATAATAAAATGAGATACTTCTTAATATTTTTATTTTTAAGGAAGACCCAAATAACAAATTTCTTTATTTTAAATTGTGCAATATATTGTACTTTAATGTGCGCAAGGGGGAAATTGTCAAAATCTATGTCCCCAAAACAGGTTGTTTCTAGTATTACAGGTAGTTACAAATTACTCAACCCTTCAAAATTTAAATATTCATATCTTGCTACTTGCATGGTCAGGGGACCACGGAAGCATAATGGCCACGGTCGTAGATTCGTTACGGATTTTGGTTTCGTGACCTGATACCACTCAAGACCCGACATGTACCGGTGCTAATGCATGTTAAATCTAGTCTAGGTACCTAATCTTCCACTTGGAGTGGAGTAATGGTTTAGACTGGTAAGTGGCGGTATAGGTGTCATCCTCGTCACTAGGCCAAGATTCAAAATTGCGTGGTATATCGTCAATACCCACGTGCTGCTTCTCAGTACGACGTAACTAAAAAATCACAATCGCAAGTCTCAGGTTAACACCCAACAACTATGTATAAGATGAAAATGATGAGGAATTTAGACATTTGTATAGTTAATAATATTGAATTCATACATACAGAAACATATATATATATATATATATATGTGTGTGTGTGTGTGTGTGTGAGTGAGTGTGTGTAAATATATATATATATATATATATATATATATATACATGCATACATATAACATACATTACATATATAATATATATGTATGTATATATATATACATGTATACATATACATTATATATAATATATATATACATGTATACATATACATTACATATAATATCTATATATATATATATATATATATATATATACTATATTAAAACAAAATAAATATCTCAGAGAGGAGAACATTTTCAAAATTTTAAGGCCAAAGTCTGGGGTTTCTTATATATATAGTTAAATTCCAATAAATTTCCTTTTTTATATATGTAAAGATGCTTTTCTGAAACCTTTTTAAAGAAAATTGATGATAAAACTTTCTAAGTAAAATATAAAACCTGTTTATTATAACTAAAATATTGTTTAACAGCGCGTGAAGAAATTGTCAGAAAAACAAAATAAAGCATTTGCTCAAGCCCGTTCTAAAACATTGATGTGTTTGTAAGCATTTATATTATAGATTATGAAGGGTTAATAGCATACATAAACTACTTTCCAAACAATAATGCACCCGAAATCCTCTGAGACGAGTTTTCTCATTTTGATGGTTCCATCATTACCGCTCTCTAGCGTATAGAAGAGTATTACTGCTTACAAAATGCAGCAGCCGAAGCCCCATTTTCGGGATCCATTCCCAGTGACTAATCATTATTCTCTCAACGAGTTAACGAGTCCGCGAATCACTTAGAAAATAATATTTGCGTTATCGCTTGCGCGATAATGACGGCAATCGCGAAAAGGATTTTAAAAGGAGATAAACAAATTCATATGACAAATGGCGGACCATTTATTCTTTTTAAATTAGGAAGGAACATCATTGAATAATCATTTTTTGTTCTAGGTATAAGCCATCATTTGAACTAAAGGAATATTTTATTTTATTTTATGCATGTAAAATGAACCAAATTCAACTTATAATTTAATTATTTAAAATTTCTTCTGGTTATGAAATAAAAATGTATTTGTTTAATAATGCAATATAAAATGAAAATTATTCACAAAACCATGGACACATTCATTCCTTTTAATTGGTCAAAAATATTCTAAACTTTTATGGAATATTATATAAGGGATTTAAGTGTATGAATAACTTTTTAAGAAATAGTTGTTTATGTTAACTTGTCATTTCTCAAATTTGTGAATTTACTTAATTCTTTTAGATATGTAATTGTTTATATTTTTAATAATAAGAAATCATTAGAGCGATGAATTCCATACATTCATAATTGAAGATGAAATCCATTTCCTAAAGAGAAATTAACACATTTTATTTTTTTAACTATGTAAATTACGTTTTGTAGAAAATTTAGAGAACATTATGTTTCCTTCATATTTCCAATTTTTGTTGCACACAAAAGTCATCAAAAGAATTATTCAAACTGGTAAAAAAAATATGTATGACTCACGGCAATAACTAGCTAGCTTGCTTTTCTCATAATGAAATAATTATTTATAAATCAAATACAAAATACTAGCTTCATCATTCTCCAAAGTTCAAAACAGATTTTACGTATAATTCTTGAGATGTATGTTCGCAAAACTCCATGATAGATCCTTAAAAACCCATGTAAACATACATTTCATTTCCACCAATTTAAAAAAATGAAGCTTATACCAATATAAATGGAGTTCACTAACAATTTAAGGGAAGAAAATTGAATACAATTAGAATATAAAAATAAATGCCAATAACAGTGTAGTTGTCCTTTCGGAATTTTATCAAAATGCTTGTAACGGATATAATTTTCTTTCGGAATTATGTATGCATTTTTAAATGATGAACTATAGTTCGATTACGAATATAAATATTATTTAAAATTAAAAAAAAGGCATTTGATACGTTCGCAGGTATTTAGATTTTCCTTTCGGAGCCCTGGCAGTACAGGTAGTAGTGCAAAAATCTCGCAGGCTTGGGATTCTAAGCTCGCTTTATTCACGAATCACTGGCTGAAATATGGAATGGAAAGTTCTGGAAATCAAACTCCAAATTACCTTAATTCCTTCACTCTGTGTTCATATGAGTTTGAAGTAAAATAACCACTCTTTTGAAGAAAAGAGTAAAATACCAGCTCTTGTAGTTAATCTAGTCGCTAACTTCTAAAAACTAAGAGAAAAGACGTATATCTTTGGATTAGATAATTCGATGCATCGAATTCAAACTGTTCCTGAAAAAATATATATAAATAATAAGGAGGTATAAAGAATCCTGCTGAGAATCTGAATAAGAAAATTTCTACGTGTTAACATCAATCTTTTTTGCGAACAAGATACAAGATGTAACAATTATCAGAGTAAGCCATCATTGTTAATAACAGAAAATGTGCGTTTACGTCTCTGGATGACGCAACTCAAGAATTAAGGTACGATTGAATTATGCGTGATGATGATGTGCACCATGAAATAATGTGCTCAAAATTTGCTTCAGATTTCTTAGCATTTAATGTTAAAGTAACCACTAAGCTAGATTTTGTTAGGTTTGCGAATAATTCAGGCGCACATAACATCGTGTTAAGTCATGTTCTTTCGTTGCTTCTCATAACATTCAGGTAGCTTTTTGATTTTTCTTAATTATTTTTTATTCTTTGAAGCAAAATGCAATTTTTATAAATTTATTTTTCCTCGTTGTAAAATTACGATTCTGTTTTTGGTGAAATTTTGAGGCCGTGATAGCTTAGTGATCAAGGACGAGAAATCGCGGCCAGCGTTGTTTCCATCGAGTCGTGGATTCGAGTTCCACTGACGACCTGCAGTGTAGTGGAGTTACTGCACGAAAAATTTGTCAAATCTCCAAATCTTCTCATGGACGAGGTATAGAAATTTGAAGAAGTTGTCAATTCGGGTGTCATCCTCGTCATTTGAGAAAGGTTCAAAATTATATGGTCCATCAGCAATAGCTTACAATAGCAATAGCAAGTACGACGTAAATAAACCATCAATTAATTAATTTGAAAGAATTATTTAATAATAATATCACGCCTAATGAGAAATTGGACTTCAGTAAAATATATTTACCTGCTAGGAAAACATATTTTCAACAAATAAGTCAGGATTTTTACAAAAATATATAAATTTATAATCTTTCTAATCATTACACTTAACTTACTCATCATATAACAAGATCATAAATTCGAATTATTCTTTTAAATTCTTATGTAACAACGTTTAGGGTTTTACTCTTTTTCGATATATCCAAGTGCACTATATGTGGTATGATGTTTTCCGCATTCGCGTTTTAATTCCAGGCTAAGATTCAAAATCCGATCTCTGAATTTTTCCGCATTTTCTTATATTTTCCCCCCTAATTTTCGATCTACATAAAAATATTTCTTTTCACTTTTTTTCTTGAAATTATTGTTTTTAATAATTTTCTTTCATACTTTTAAGATTCGTCTTAAAAATAATGAAGCGATATTTTTTGTATACTTTGCTGCACAGTGATTACGACACTTGAACCACATGAGAAACCCAAGTTTTTTCAGAACTTGGTAATGTAATTTTGGGAGTGTAAATTAATTAGCCTATTTCTTACGAATATTTGAAAATAGTTTTGAAGAGTGTTACTTAGAGTTATGTAAAATTTTAAAATCGTTTCATTCTGGAATCTCTATCCGAACAATTCGGTACTCATTCGGTATTGAAAAATAAAATTTAGAACTTATTTAATGAAAGAATAATAGAATAAAACTATCAGCAATTTTTTTACAAATTTTTAACTACATTACCCAAAACCAAATTTTCAATTCCTCCTTTCCGCTCATGCTTAAGATTTCCACTTCACTATGCATTTCTCTTGTGCATATTACATCATGATCCCTATTTGTAACTACTTAATCTTCATGAATTCTTTTGGAAATAGTTATATTTATTCATTTGCTTTTTCATTTTTTTAAATGATACTAATTTCTTGATAAAATTTTTTTTCTATCTAATGCTAAATATTCTTTGTGCTAAGAACGGGTACTCCAGATAGTTCTCTATATAATAAAAGGAAGTGTGTGTGTGTGTACGGTGCACTGCAAAGACTGAGAAGTCTAAACGCATGAAATTTGGAACTCTGAAACTATAATTAACGATGATGTACATCCCGAAGAAGGATTTAGGAAACACACTTTAGATTTTTTTTAATGTTACAGCAATTTGTTATTATAATTGTTATACATAGCCACCCACCTTGAACGAAATGCCACAGGATTACGATTCTTGCTCCGTCTTACAAATTCAAATTTTTTTTAAAAAAATGTTCAAGCGTGCAAGATAGTTGTTCATAGAAGTATTTTTGAAAATCGGGCTTAGACACTTCTATTTCTATTTTTTTTTTTATTTTTGAATTCCTCTGTTCGAAAATATAGCGACCCAAAAGTTATGAGATTAATTTGGTATACGGAAAAGACAATTGACCATCTTTTAAAAAACGAACGCGGGAAAATATCAATTAGTGGATTTTATACAAAATTTGAATTACGAACTAGACCACAGAATTTCAATTTTTTTCTGAATTTTCCCAATACGAAGGAAGATAACTGTTCCTCTACGCATAGTTTCGGCACATATAATGACATGATGTATAGTTACTTCCGACTATATATTTTTCATATATTTTTTTTTTCTGATACCATTATATTTATTCATTCGTTTGTCTTTTGTGAAAGAATTACGGTTCTTTCTGAGAAATCATAGCAAAAGAGCATAATTTCTATACTCAAATATTAATTACCAGCGCAAGATTTATTTTATTTATTTTTTACAGATTCGAACTTTATTTTCATGATTTTGGCCATCAAAACTGCAGAGTGTGCACCTCTGCATTATAATAATGGAAGAGAATTTTTTTCTTTTTCAAATGAGGGCGTTTTTTCTTGATTTCTTCACTCATCCGGTGCAATAACGACACATAATAATCTCTAGTTATTGCTTTCCTTTTTACAAGTAATCAGCGCAGTGATTTCGCGTGCATCCCCAAAACCGATAGCCATCACCTTTCTGGTCAATTTCACTGTCTTTGCTTTCTTTAGAGCCCGTTAGTTTCAAATTTCCTCTTTTTTTATTGTTCTTTTGTCTCTGGAGGGTAGTAGTATGTCCACAGTTATGAATCGAAACTCGCCAGGACTGCGACGAATAAGCACCAAATTAGTCTCTGGGTCGACCACACGATTGTGTTTATTTTTCCGCTGAGAGTGAACGCTGCAACCATCTTTCTGAGATTTTTTTTCACTCAATTATTTGTGCAAAATTAAAAATATCGTACTCTGCAATATACCAGTAACCTCAACGATTTTGCGCACTTTGAATTGTCGATCACCCAAAACCATATCGTGATTTTCGTCAATTATTTCGGGAGTAATCACTTCCACTGGACGACTGAAAGGATGTTCATCTTTTGTGGATGTACAGCCACGCTTAATCTCATTTACCCATTTCTAAGCAATTTCAAATACAAGAGCATTTGGGTTAATAACTTCACCCAACTAAGCTTTGATCTCTTTCGGTAATAAATCTTTTAAAAACAAATGTTTAATCACCGCTGGAGAAACTCAGTTTTTTTCATTTTTCAAAATGAACACGTCCCTTGCTTTTATCGACAATAAAAATGAAACCGTCTTGTAATGTTTTGTAAAATTGAAAGAGCAACTAGACTAAGTGTGAATGAGTATCTAGTGAGTCATGATGCTTACTAAAAATAAGCTATTTTCAATGCTATGAGCGCCATCTCTTGGAATTTATAACTTATTGAACGACCCTCGTATTATTTGCAGTGAACTATTCATTTAGGACAATATTTTATGACTTGTATACTGTACTTAATGATTAGCAATGGTGTTAGGATTCATAAGCTAAATTGGCTTACATGTTATTTATGTAGATGTTATTGGTTACAAAACTTTTTATTTCAGCAAATAATTTACAGATAAAGTTTACAAAATAAAATAGCCGAAAAATAGAAATCGAATTTTAAAAAGTCATATAAAAGTCTTCGGGACAAAGGTCCCCGGTGGAAATCTGTCACAAATTTTAAAAGAGTCCACAAAAACACAGCAGATAAAACGCAGGCAAGTCGAAGTCTTCAAGACAGGAAACACGGCACACGAAGACGAGACACAGCACGCAAAATCAGGGAGGCCGGCACTTCGAAAAGCGGAAGCAGATGACTAAAGTAGTATTTTGGCCAAAATAATATATATTTATTGTTTAAATAGTTACGTGGTTTATTTTGTTTATTCAACACCGGATTATTAAGGTACATTTTTAAAATTCACTCATTCAAACTATGGCTATTTCAGTTAATTATAAATTGAAAAATTGTATATTTCATTAAAAGCTCAGTTTGATGTTTTTACGTTGCTCTTGAACATTTTGAAAAAAATTAAATTAAGCTATAAGTCTAATTTCAGTTATTTCCCACATTCATACTACTGTATTCTATTTTAAATAAGAATAAATTCATATATAGAACAAATATAAATTGAAGTATCTTAGAATAATGACATCGATTTAATTCGCCATCATCAAAATTTATTTTAGCTTACAATATGTACGAATACCGACTATTCAAAAAAAATGCTTCGACTACTACGATGTATAAGACGCTCAAAGAAGTCAAAGCCAGCTGAAAGTTTTATTGATTTTTTCGACTTCTAGTTATAAATTTTCCTCTGGATCTGGATAGTTGCAAGCTTTCTATATTTTCATCACGAAGGACAAAGATATCCTTTTAGGAAAAGATGCAAAAGACACCTCAGAAAAGAAGTGATATACGGATCATGTCTCAAAATATCTATTAAGTTCTCTATTTATCTGTGAATAAAGTAGGTATTATTCAGATTTATTTATATACTTCCGTGAAAACTTGAAAATATTTCATGACTGGAATTAGATTCATTCAAATAACATTATTCCATTCGTTTGTAATAAGTTTATATTATTATTATTTCTAATCGTACCGTGAGCGCCAAAATAACATATTTGCGAACCTCGCTGAGGTGGATGTTTTTATTGAAACACCTGTTCCAGACCTTGTTCTATTAAAGATTTTCATATATCGTGGGAAATAATAATGGTTATTCATACACTGTATAATCTACGTACACTGTATCATTCTTTCAACGGAAAATAGAACAGTGTGAAAGAATAATTTTAGAAAAAATGCGTATATAATAATTTTCAAAGAAATGAGAAATCTATTTATTATATATTATGTTGTTGGTAAATGTTTTGTTTCTTTTGTAAACTTAATGTTATTTTTTTTAAAGAAAAAATACTATTTTGCTGTGATTAATGACATTAATAACCTGAGAATTTATGCTCTTTTTTTCATATATTACAAAACATTACTCGACGTTATATTTTACGCAGAAACTTGTACTGCTATGTCTCGGTACTTTTATTGGTTAATAAAAGTAGATTTAACAAATACTCTTGTGAATTTCCTTTATTTCTAATTACAATTCCTCCCCAAGTGAAGTGAATTTAGAGATAATGATGTATAAATGATATAGATTGAAAGGAAAGTGGAGGTGGGGTAGAGGATAACGACTTTCTGACATAGATTTGTAGTTTTGAAGTGGATTTTATAGAAGAAATAATAAGATAAAAGACTGTTTGCAAGAAGAGATTCAATGATACTGGTATAAACTGATAAGCTAAGAATTCATTAATTAATTTTAATTTAGAAATGATAAGTTAATTGAGGTTCTAGATAGAACAACGTTATCCATCATTGACAATAAAACGATTTGGTTTGTTCTCACGTGTCTTCAATCGGTGAATTCAGTCATTCACATTTGATACATACGAGTATTATTTATATATGGCACAAGAGCAGAGTAATTAAGGGTAGTTGTTACAAGTTTGTGATGAAAATGTGGAATAAATTTAAAGGTTTTCAGCTAACCTTTATTAAATATTTGTAGATTTGACGCCCTAATTAGACTTCCCAAGACAATTATATAAAACAGTAAAAAAGAAAGCCCAAAGATGGATTAATAAATTTATAAAGAAAATTATTGGGCAAAATTAAAAATAGTTTAATAAAATGTTGGCAGTCAATAAATAAGAGTCTGACCAACTCCTCGAGAGAATTATAACTGAGTACGTAACTGGTGTTAAGGTATCCGCCTACCTTTAAAACACGATTTTCGGTCAAAAAGTCGATTTTCTTATTTATGGTATATTATTAAAGGCGGATTTCTTAGCTTTCTAGAACATTTTCAATTTTGTTTCTATCTTGCATAGAACTTGAGTTATAAGCATTTTAATAATAGTCTGTGTCAAATTTTAGAACCAGAAATAGCATTCTGCTACCGGATATGGTACTTTAATGTTTGTTTTTTATTGATATTTTATGTAATATCACCATCAAAATGTCTTCCAACATGCAAAATGAATTTCCTAAGACCCAAAATGCAAATGAATATTTTAATGGTGTAATATGATAAGAAGTACTAAAGGAAGTTTTTGTTTGTTTGAAAATTGTGAAATTGGATGCATATGATGCAATTATACAATTTAATGAAGGACATCAAGGCTGCTTAAAAGTCTTAAATAAGCTTAACATCGAAACTCCGGGCTACTTCACTGTAAAGGGATACGAACAGTTAGATTAAATTGAATCAGGGAATTGAAGCGTTATACAACACCTGTTAAATGTAAGCGTAAGAAAGTTTTAAAGACCATCAGGAAGAAAAAGATAACTTATTTAAGTAATGCAGATAGTGAACTTTAAAAATCAGGGGCCTTTTAATGTTAAATGTTTATTTAATTAGGTAAGTTTCTAAGCTGAAATGTATTTTCAGCCTTTTTTCAAAATCGAGATTTTCATATTTTGCTTCAGCGCAAAACATTGTATTGAATAAAGTTATGTATATAATGTTATGAAACTTTCAAGGAATACTCTATGAAAAGAAATTCAGGACTTGAATCTCTCCCACTGTTATAATTCGATTACTTTGTATTTTATTGATGATTAAATTCATAACTTATCACAAATTTTTAACGTTTTTCCGTATGTTAAAGTACGACTTCCTAAAAATATTTAATTTTCCGGGTTATAATTGTGATAGATGCGCAAATCCTAATTTAGATTCAATTCATCATAATAAAATTTGCAGAATTGAAATATATCTGTTGAAATTCTGTTTTGGTGTTTTGCACAAGTGCTATTTTACTGTTATTTTTATGTATTTTTGAGCTGAAATATTAAAACAATTATTAATTTATGGAAATTTTACATTGTATTTTAAGGTTTTAAGTACATCTTATAGTATAATGCATATAAAAAGTTTTTTTTTTTTCAATTATTTAAAAAAATCCTCTTCGAAGGTAGGCGGATACCTTAAAAAGCAGCGAATGCAGGACAAAACTTCCGTTTAAATTTGATTTCATTTTCTTTCATTGAAATTAATAGTACATCGTGAGCGGAGTTGAATAAAATGCGGTACATTCCCAGAGAGCTAGACAATGGGCAAAAGTTATCAATGAAAACAGGCCCTCATTACCTGGTTCGTCACTAAGCAACATGCACTGACGTGTAAAAGATACACCAGTAGAATATTTAGAATATTTAACTAATAACACATCAATCAATAGCTCCCAAGACTAACATTGAAAACAACATTTTTGCACAAAATTTTTCATTCATCAAATTGACTTTAAACACCTTTTGTTAATCACCTTTTAGGGAGGTTAATCGTTTAACCTTTTCCAAATCTTTTTCATAAGAAATCTTTTTGTTGCAGTAAATAACGATAAACTTTGAATCATCGTTGCTGTTTTGTTCCATCATCGAAAGCAATCCTTGGCCCCATGAAAAACCTTTTTACTTCACTTCAAAAACCTTTTTCCAGTAAATACACTTCCATATGATATCTGTGTCATCAAATCTCTGGAGCTTCACTTTACGATCTTTCATTATAATTTTTGTCACTTCACTCCATTTTTCCCGTGTAACGCCTTCCACAAGTCTACCCAGGCGTTCCGCGTTGTGTCGATTTTACGACCACGTTTAAACTCAGCGTGGAAACCACCGACAAATCGTTGCTTTTGATGGACAAGAGTCAGGTAACATTTCAGTATTGTTTCAGCACTTTGCTGCCCATTAAAAGCAATGTTTTGTCGAACCTGAAACTCGGTTTTTCCATTTTTAAACAAACCGCAAAACGACTTTACTCAACCTCGATAACTCAATGTTTCTGGTCCGTTACAATTTTGACACGTTTTCAAGCAAGGTTGGTACTCTAGAAAAACCTGGTTACTGGTTACTACGAGCATAAATCTTTGGGTTAGTCTTAGGAGTTATTGATTGATGTGTTAGAAAGGTATATGAACTCGGCGCTCATTTCGATGATTTTCTTTCACCTGTTCATTTACAGGTACATTTTGCTCTACAGGGGACATTTGACATGGATTCTTAATAATCCGGGACATAAATATTTTTGAAATGTGAAATGGGACTCAATGGTTAGAGAAGACGCGTGTTGGGATGTCTAACATATGTGTGATATAACTTGATTTCATCTCCCACAGAACGAGCAAAAAGGTAGTAGTTTGGGTAAAAAGTTCCATTTAATAGCCTGACTCTTTTAGTAGTTCGTCATTCATAGAAGGCCACATAAACTGTACAGAATTCTTACTGCAAGTAGTACATCTAGATATTCTGCACCTCACTCTGCTTGTCACCCTTTCCACAGAGGATCATGCTTCAACATAATAATATCCACTTGCACACCAGCAAATATATTTACTAAAAAGTCTTTCATGCTTATCATGCATGCCAGTTATAGAGGGTGCTAATACTTCTCTGCGATAGAAATTGTTTGTGGTTTGGGAGGTAATCGGGCGACTCAGAACTCTCAGAAAGTACTTTTATATACAAATACAGCTT
>BMAW01062726.1:98298-165837 GCA_019974015.1 Nephila pilipes
AGATAGAATCACTTTTCCGTAAGTTACCTTATGAAAAATTGATGATTCCGAAGTCTTTACTTTCGACTGATTGGAGCTTCGTATGAACTGTCTTCTTTATTACAATTGAATAATCAGAATTCTTACCATGTTGTGAGTTTGTGTTCTAACTTTTTATTAGGTTCAACGGATGATAATTTAATTGATTTTAGCCATAGTAGTGTTTCACAGAATAATCATAGTTTCTGTCTCACAGAAATCATTGTCATCTGAAAAAATTTCAGTAAAGTGAACACTTTCGCACATAAAATCTTCATATTCTTCATTTCCACCAAAAATACTTACAAATTCATTTAGATTATTTTAAAGCTCTTCCGAACAACTCGGATCAAATGGATGAATCAATCATCCTAGACTCCAACTTCAGACATTTGACCTATTGTCGAATTATATCAAGAATTATTAAAAAAATAAAGTAGGTTTCAAATTTGAAAATATGAGTGAAAATATGAAATGTCATAGAATTGAAAAATCGAAAGTTTAAAATTGAAAAGAAAAGTATTTTTGAACAATCATGTTTCAATTAGTTTCTTTTGTTTTTGGTATTTTCTCTGCATTATAAACAACTTAATAAACCGATCTTAAATGTTAACATGAAAATAAACTACAATATGTAAAACGAGAGCACATACAGTTTCGAAATCTTCAATAATATGAATCATAAATCAAAAATATTGCTATTTTCTGAGTTTTTCCAAATGACGAGATCAATATTTATTGTGTTTATTCTTGTACTTCCCGCCATAAAAAAATTTCTCTCTCTATAATAATAGAAAAAAGTATACTAATCAATACAATGAGGCGATAAAAAAATGATACCCGATATTCCTAGAGTACTTCATTTCACTTGATTTACTTATTTGTCGCTTTCCTTATGGACTGGCATACTACTGAATGAAATATTGTTCTCTATGTTCTTACATTCTCTTCAAGCATTAGTAACGAAGCACAAGCATTTTTTTTTTTTTTTTTTTTTTTTTTTTTTTTTTGTTCTTTCAAATCTTAAATTCGCTCATGTTATGATTATGAGTAAATATTCATTCTTAAAAAGTAGTCCACTTATAGTTTTTGTATTATAATCATCAATTTTTCCGTAAGTTACCTTATGAAAAAATTGATGATTCCAGGAAGCTTTACTTTCGACTGATTGGAGCTGTACTGAACTGTCTTTTATTACAATTGAATAGTTCAGGAATTCTTACTATGTTGTGAGTTTGTGTTCTAACTTTTATATTAGGTTCAACGGATGATAATTTTAATTGATTTTACCCATAGTAGTGTTTCACAGAATAACTTACAGTTTCTGTCTCACAGAAATCATTGTCATCTGAAAAAAAATTTCAGTAAAGTGAACACTTTCACACATAAAATCTTCATATTCTTCATTTCCACCAAAAATACTTACAAATTCATTTAGATTATTTTAAAGCTCTTCCGAACAACTCGGATCAAATGGATGAATCAATCATCCTAGACCTAACTTCAGAGACATTTGACCTATTGTCGAATTAAGTATCAAGAATTATTAAAAAAAATTAAAGTAGGTTTCAAATTTGAAAATATGAGTGAAAAATATGAAATGTCATAGAATTGAAAATCCGCTCGAAAGTTTAAAAATTGAAAAAGAAAAAGTATTTTTGAACAATCATGTTTCAATTAGTTTCTTTTGTTTTTGGTATTTTCTGCATTATAAACAATAAGATTAATAAAACCGATCTTAAATGTTAACATGAAAATACAACTACAATTATGTAAAATCGAGAGCAATTTACAGTTTCGAAATCTTCAATAATAAATATGAATCATAAATCAAAAAATATTGCTATTTTTCTGATTTTTCCAAATGACGAGATCAATATTTATTGTGTTTATTCTTGTACTTCCCGCCATAAAAAAATTTCTCTCTCTATAATAATAGAAAAAGTATATCAATCGTACAATGATGGCAGATAAAAATGATACCCGATATTCCTAGAGTACTTCATTTCACTTGATTTACTATTTGTCGCTTTCCTTTATGACTGGCATATATCTACTAGAATGAAATATTGTTCTCATGCTTGTTACTTTCCTTCAAGCATTAAAAGACACAATTTTGAAGTGAAATCTTCCTAATGTTGGTTAATTCCTTCGCTTATTCTTCCACATCGCGTTCATAACAGGTCCTTTAAAAAGACTTTATAAATTCTTTTAAGGATAAAAATTCAATTTTATTCAATTTCTCAATGACAAAAAGTTAATTTCGTGCTTGAAATGTTGTTGTGTTCGGGATATTTTCAAACTCCAAAAAGGTAAGGAAAAGCCACAAGTACTTATTTTTCAAGTACAAAAAAATTTGAAGAAATTAGTACTCATGAAAAATTTCCGGATAAAATATTAACGATACACAGATGAGTAAAATGCGCTAAGGGAAGGAATAAAGAACTATATTAGGAGGAAGGGAACATTTTTTAAATAAAAATATTTCATTAGCTAACTTTTTGCATAAAATGTAAGCGAAATCTTTGAAAAATATTTCCAATAAAAAATTTTAATGTATCCGTTTCTAATACAATTAATATTTTTCTTCTGTCTGAAATAATTTCTTTAAAATAATAGCAATAGAATCTTACTTAAGAAAAAACAGTTATATTTTAAAATTAATAAAAATACTTATTTGTTTTGACATGTGGTTATAGAATGCAGGCATCAATATGAATTCGATCAATTGTAATAAAAACTACAAATGAAAGGTACGCCCTGAAAGGCTCATAAATTAAAAATATAAAGTATGAATTTCTAGCAGAAACCTTACCAAAGTATTTTAATAATAAAGAAAATTAAATGCATTATTAGTAATTTCAGCAAAGTATTAAGCTTGGAAGAGGTTATTACAAAAGGCACATCATTAAATGGGCTGTGCAAGTATACATTTTCATTAAATACCTTTTTAATTTGATTATGTATCTTAAAATTAATATAAATGTTCCATATAAATGTATTTATCTTTACTGATACTCTATTATCTGAGACCGGAAAATTTTTTGGAATTGTAAAATTCTCAAATTCATGCTCTAATGAAACAAAATTAGAGTGCCCAATTCTATCAAATTCTAAAATTTGATTTAAATTTGTTTTATAATATTTATTTAAGGCAAAAAACGTTGAGTAGATTTCAAACCACCTTAAGGTTTTATACATAAAATGCATATTTTATAGCATTTTATTTATTTATTTTAATTTTCGAGAGTGACTTAGAGAAAAAAGAAATTAAAGATGAAATACATAAATAAATATTTAAGTTATTAGAATAATGATATAAATTATAGCGTTATTCTTCTAAATTCGTTGACTCGGCAGGTCATTAAATTTTTTTTCTGCAGAAATATATGTGTAATAATTCAACATATAAGAAAATAAATTATCCATATATAAGCTTTACAGAATCGTGTATAACTTCCTCGAGGACATCCTACTATAAAAATTTTAGTTTGTAGCTAAATGGAGTACCCGCTTTTTACATGGATAAATATTTGAAATTATAAGTCGATAAAAATTTTATAAAAATATTTTAGCGTAAATGTTTCAATGAGGAGTGAACACAAATGTATAAATATAAGGAGTTTCAAAATAATCTATCAAAAGTAATTATTATTCACAAACACAGACCATGAGGTAATGTGCCAAATATATATTTACTAGAGAGAAAATCTTAAGCGAAAGTGGAGAAAAAAAATAAAAATTCACTCACTGTTTTCGCAGTGAAGAATTTGTATAATACGATATTTAATATTTTCTATATTTCTTTTTTGAAATAGGAATAAATATTCATTCCGTACAACGTATGAATACAGTGTCATTTGCATCAAAATATTTCAGGAAAAAATTATTTACAAATTTTGAAAAATCCAAAATAGATTCTTTCATAGACATTTTTTAAAAAATCTCTAAACATCGGCTGTTTAATTACACTAATAAAACTAAGTTAGCTTTTCAAAAAAAAAAAAAGCTTGGATCTCTCATCTAATGCAAAAATCATAATCTTGTGACATTTTGTTAAAATAATCCGCACAGTATACAAAAATATTACTTCAAAATTATGAAAAATCTTAAAAACATATAAAAAGAACTAGGGAATAAAAATGATTAATTTTTAAAAAAAAGAACTCAAAAATGGAAATTCTTAGGTAAATCAGAATTAGCGAGTCAGCCATCATACTGTAATTAGCGTAAAGCGGAATACCGAAAGAACCTTACAATGCTATGTTGCATAAGAAATTATATTTCAATGGAGTGTAATTTTAGAATTTATTTGTGGAATAAGTAAAAATGTTTTGAATAAAAGGATTACCTGCATAACGAATGATGTAAGAATTTGGAGGGTTATGTGAAAATTATTTTTTGTAGTAAGACCATCACTTACTCGTAGGATGAAATGATTCATTAGAGACAAAATTATAATTCTACAACAAAAACAAATTTATAAAAATAACAATCTCTAAAAAACTACATTACGCCCTAAGGAATATATAAATCAATAAATATAACATTCTTCAAAAAACTATACAAATATAGTCAGAAGCAACGGAAGACTGTGACGTAAAATACAGTAGATTTATGCGTCGAGAAGAAAATTGATTGTTTATTAATGTTGCGCTTAGAAACAACACTAAGAATTGTGACGATGAGGCTCGTAATTTTGAACCTTGGTCAAGTAACGAAGGGGGCGCAAGAGCGCGACTCCTCTCCAAACTTCCACACTGAAGCAGCTGATGGCTTGGAGCCTCGACAAAGTAACTGACATCTGCCCCGGTACAAGGCGGCTCTTTTAAGTGATCAGAACTTAAACTCATGATTCGATGGAAACAACATTGGCTACTAACACATGGCACGTGCTCGTAGTCGGCTACCGAGGCTACGCATGGTGAAAATAAGTTCTACCTTATGGCTCACTTTAATAGTAAATTATTTAAGAAATTTAAAATGAAATTTGAAAATATCTCTTCGAGGCGCACATTACCAATACATATAGATTTGTTGAACCAAATTTTGTGCTTTTGCTTTATGCCATTCTTACGGTACATCTCGGAAACAAATATACACACAGACTTTTTTTTTTATTAATATAGATTTAACTTTTAATTTATACGACCAAAAGATAGAAAACATTCATTTTTATTAAAAATTTCAGATACATATATTTAGGGGAAACATTTAACTAAAGGATATATATTGAGAAACTTAAACGTTAAATTCCTTTTTTTTTTAATGTATTTTTATGTTGTTGAAAACTTTTCATCTCATATAAACTTAAACAATATCCATCATAAACAATAGATAATGTATAATTTTTTCAAAGAAAACGTATTTTTTAGGAAATATTTGGCCTAATGCCAGAACAAATTAACAAATATTTTCTTAATTCATTCTATTGGGGAAAAATGCCATATATTTTTTTCCCTTACTTTCAGGACATAGTTTTCTCTGTTCTTGAATTATACATCTTCCATCAATAAACAAGTACTGCTTAGAACCTTTTTTTTTTCTTTCGAAGAATTTCTTTTACATTCCTTTTTTAAATTTGTTTTATATATAAGACTTAGACAAACTGTGTTAAAGGATGGCGAAAATAAGTATTTTTTTCTTATTTATTCAATAACATTTTAGTTATTTTTTTATGTTTATTATTCCAACAATTTCCATAAAAAGCATATTCTTTCGTCGCTTTTGAATAGCAAGCTTTTCACCTGCATATGACAAAAGATTCAAGCAATAATGCTTATGAAAAAACTCTTTGTGTTTTTCTTACATTTTTTATCCCTCATAGGCTTAAAACTGGGTATTTATATTGGTTAAAATTATTTATCTATTTATTATTTAATTTTTTTCCTCCTTCAATATTCTTCCATTAAGTACATGAATAGAACTCGTTCTCTTTTTACAAATATATCAGAAAATTTATTTATTTATTTAATCATTTTTCTTTCAAAAAGTTTAAGAAGCCAGCATAGTGTTTAAAACATAAAATATAAGATTACATACGAGTTAAACTTCGAATAATTATCATAACATTCTTATGTGTATTAAAAGGATCCGTGTTTAAAATGTTGATTTCTAGAAAAAAGAACTTATATCTTTTATAAATATATCAATAAGGAACTTTCAGAAATAATATTGTTATAAAACAAAAATATTTCTTTTTATATTTTCACGGTTATAAAAAATATGAGAAATTTTCTGGCTAGGAATAAAAAAAAAATCACGCACACACAACAATTTCTTACAACTGTATACTGTTACAAAAATTTTAATGGAGGTATTCCTATGAAAGCAGTCCAACTAGAAGGGTAATGACAAAAATCGCAAATATTTAGGGCAAGATGAACAAGAGTATCAAGGGCAGATTAACAGCACTAACAGGAAGCATAGCACTTGTGCAGAGAAGCGACACAAAAGGGTGTGATGTAATTGTTTATTAACGTCGCACTAAGAAGCAATATGAGAGCAATTGGCGACGACAGTGGAATTTTGAACCTCTATCAAGTGGCGAGGACAATACTTTAGTATTCTCCTCAGTATCCAAATTTCCACAACACACTAAAGAAAAGACACGTGGTTCAACAAATTTAAAGTGCATTAACCCAGCTACGTGGTGGGTCCTTAGTGACATCAGGTCTCAAACCCACGACGAAACTCCTACTGCAAGCCCGCGACCATGACCACTAGATCATCTCATCCACGACACAAAAGTTATAAAGACAACACTTGTAATAAAAGTTGTACAGCTCTTTTAATTTTCTTTCAGCTCAACAGCTTACTGGTTCGCACTACGCAAAATTCTCCGGAATAATACTCTGCACTTCCAAGACAGACTCCGACAGTTTCAAGGCAGATTCTTTCGGCCACGCAACTGACAAATTCCTCGGCAGATCCACTAAGCCATTGTCATCTGCTTCCCAATCGACTCCCGATCAACTCACTCCAGGCTTTGCGTTTCTCTGTATTTATTGCCGTTCCAGCCAGGTGTGACTTCAAATGGTTTCCATAACTGTCCTCCCTATCGAGATATCGACCAGATTCCTGCATTTTCTAAAACCTTCGTTTTGTCACCAAAGACATCAAATTTCACTCAAGTCGTCAAGTTCGCCGCCAATGTTAAGGGATCATTGCTTAAGCCTTTCTAGGCTGACTGATGAAATATCTGTAAATTTATCTTTTCCTTATAATAGAAACTTTACAGGGAAGTCTCATCTCGGGTGCTTTATAATACTGAATTTTTTTAACACTTTCATTTAAAATCAATTTTTACATCAGCAGTTTGCTTAGTATAGGCATGAATATTTTCTATGATACATCATATGAGTCAGTTACTTATCCTAAAAACAAATAGATATGATTAAAATTAATGTCTTAAAAGAATTATGAATAATCGATCGATGACATTGAATATATTTATTTTATAAAAATATATTCTAAAAGTTGAAGGAAATTGAATTGTTACCCAATACGAATCTCTAAACATATTAAATCGAAAAACGGTTGCTATAATGCACGCTCCTCAAAAAGTTTCTTCCAATAACAAAAGAATGAAATTATAAATAATATTTCAAATAATTATAGCTCAGAATTAGTTACTAACTAAATTTGATACATAATTGATCCAAACTTGTGTGTACATCCTTATTGACATCCTTATTGAAAAATCCTTATCTTATACATCCTTATCTTATACATCCTTATTGAAAAACACTGATCGGCGATATTAAACGAAGACAAAATCGAATGGACAAAAAGTCCGGCAGAAATAGAAATACAGAACCATACAGAGAATTAGGCTCCAAATAATGCTCATTTTCCGTTCTTAAAAATAAATTGAAATTTGTTTTGCTTTTTTGTGAAAAGCCAATGAATTTTGGTTGCTATTCTTACTTTCTAGCTGTGTTTCATAAATTGCTTAAGAAATATCATTGAATATCAAGCATTTTGCAGTAGTTGGAGATTTAATTTCTAAGTAGCAACATTTAAAAAGAGTAGCAACATTTTTATTTCAATCGATTTTTAAAATCAAGTTTGAAGACTATTTGTATTTGATAGGTTAAAATTTTATGTGTAGTGTTTCTTTTTGAATTTCAGATAGGTTTTTGTTCATTCAAGCCAGAGTGTGTTACAAGAAAATTACTGTAAATTTAATAGTATGGAGTGATAACACTGAATTTTAAAACCTAAATTTACTGAACTGATAAAAGTAAACTTATAAAGCAGAAAATAAATAACTTACATTTTTTTTTCACTAAATTTATCAAAATTTAAATTAAGTCGTTGAATTTAAAATATGCTTATATACAAATTTTATTTCACTTAAACTAAAACGTGATACATTGCATGTTTTAAAAAAAGTTTAGAAGAGCAAACGATAATTATCGGTAAATTTGATTAAGAAAAATTATAGTAAATTATGATCAACACTATAAGAGTAGGTGATATTATTTTAAAGACGCAATTACCAAATGTAGCTATGCTGCAAAAAGAGCTGAGATTAAGACGTGGGAAAAAATTTTAAAAAAATGACAAAAATTGGTTGACAAGAAGGAGGGATGAAAATTGAGTAGGATCGCTAGGGTATTCCGGGAGCAGGATAACAAAGACAGTAAATCCTACAGGAAAGAAAAAGATCACTAGGGTGTCTTGGGGTCAGGATGCGGTACCTATGTGGTAGCTTCTGAGGTCCCCTGATATAATTACCAGGGGCAGGGTACCCATTTTAATCACCTCTTACGATATGCATGAGCTACAGTGTGGGACTATTCTTTCCAGCCTAGTCAACAAACGGGGTAAACACTGTAAGAAATTAATGAGTATATTATTTTGAAGAACTGGAAAAAGCTGTCAAATTTTCGAACATAAATATATTCCCGGAAGAAGTCAATTTTAAGTTAATAATTTTATTTTAAAAACAGAACAGTAGTGCAAATTGTTTTAATTTTATTTTAATGCGAATTTTCAAGGATATACAACAAAACAACTGTAATAATAAATTTTGATTTTTTATTCTGTAAAACAGTAATAATAAGAATATATAACAGGATAAAACTTCACACTTAACAACTCCAAGGGCTCAATTTCAACAATTTTCCTTCATGTCTTACTTGAATTTTCCATTTCTTTTTTTAAACCTTGGTTCACATTTTCAGAATTTAATATATAAAGTACGCAAAACGAATTTTTTTCAATTTGATGTTCAGTTAACATTTATTTACTTATAAGAAATTAGAAATAAAGTGCTGATTTGTATTAAAAATTAAATATTGCTTTGTGATTACGGCTAAACTAGGACTATGACAGTCTAATTATTGCACAAATCCAAAATCGGAACAAAGTAACATATTTTTAAGATAGAAAAACAAGGATAAAGGAGTAAAAATTAAAAGGAAATTAGAAATACATGCTTAGAAATATACATAAAAAAGAAAACAAAATAACAGCATTACTTATTGTTTTCGTCACATTGGAGCAAGTGAATCCGCTGTGCTGACGACATAAATATTGTAATCAGCCTGAGACATAGAAAAGAGCTTGATCCGAGTTCATACAGGTAATTTGTCGCAAATATTCTTTTAAAAAAAACCGTGTGTCTGAGGTATCTGTGTTACCATTGCAATGTTTATAAATTATGTTTCCGTAGTATAAAGTATGCATCATTTTAGATTATTTTTATTGAATCACATTCAAAAACATACTAGGTGTGTCAGTATTTGTAGTCTAACCCTTAAAATATTTCATTCATTTAAACTCAATGCATACTTAAGTACCCTGAAGCATAACGTGATCGCCTAGTTTTGATCCAAATTCGATTTAATTAAGAAAGCCTTTTATACAACATTGTTTAATTAAAACTAACGACTCGTGCGTAAGTTTCCTTCGTCCTTCGGGAGAAGTTAAAATCAGGAGAATGAACAGTGCTTTCGAGTGTAAACTAGTTTGTACTCTCCGCTTAAATATTAGATTCCGGTTTGTCAAATTCACGAATAATACCTATATTTACTAAGAATCAAAACATTAATACATATTTTTTGAAGCACCCATGTTTTATATCCGTGAATTCGTAATTTTATATAGTTAAGTATCACACTGTTATTCAATTTAGACTTTGCATTCCAATATAATTCGTGTTTACTAACAAATGCTCTTATAGCTCATGAATGATATTAGTTTTTACTAAAAAAATCATCACTTGTAATCTCTGAAAGAATTATTTTATAACATTCAAACATTAAAAATTGTTTTTGCTCAACATTCAAAATTAAAATTCTATTTTATACATGCTCAAACATTAAAAATTTTATTTTTTAACTTAATATTACCTGATTAAAAGTCTTGAATAGCTTCTAATGAATTTCTGTATGAGAAAAATTATTTTGCTTTTAAGATTTTCATGATAAATTGCATTTAAAGTTGCTTTATATATAAGTGGTTATAAGATTATACAAAACTCATATCTGCATTCTTGAATCTTTATCAAACACACATGGGATACTTCCCCTCCATCCCGGAAGATCTCCGAGATTTGGAGGATTCGTTGAGAGGGCAGTAGTAGGAATGAAGAAATCAGATGGGCCTTATGTGAGTGATTGTATTTTGAATGGTGCAAGAGCCAGATGTAACAGTGCTGTGGAAAACAGCTATGATCATGCTTTAAAATAGAAAAAAAGGTAGAAATTGGTTGACAAAAGTGAGGGTCAAAAATATAGAAGGATTTCTTGGTCATCCCAAGGAGGCATCACCTGTGTTTACAAAAGACAGTAAATCCAATGGGAAAAAGATCACTAGGGTGCCTTAGGGTCATGTTGCCCGGACCTACCAAAATAAGGCATACCCCTGAGCTACTCTGATATGATCTCCAGTGGTAGGGTGTCCGGCTATACTCCCAAACATTAGGCATCCATTTCAGTCGTATCTTACGACATGTATGAACTACAGTAGGACTATTCTTTCACATTCAGTAGCCACACGGGTAGTGCCTCATTCGGTTAGTTAGCCTCAACCGTTTTTCTGTAGTTGACAGACTCAAGGTCAATGAGAACAAAAAGAATGGTAGGAGGCTCTCGTTTCTCCGTTTTCACTTTTGATATTGAGGCTCTAAAAGTGTTTCATTGACCTTCCCGACAATAGCCATCATTAAGTTGGACAGAAGAACATTAGGATTTCATTACCGAAGCGTATTATAAGAGCAACTGGTCTGTTATAGCGATGCAGAGAGCGTTCCGTAAACACTTCGCATTCAATCGAAAGGCATCTGAGCCAGATCAAAAAATGATTTCGCTATACATTTGTAACCTTCGGGTAAATAGATCCACACAGAGAAGAAAATCATCTGGCAGACTTAGAATCATTAGAACTTCAAGAAATGTGGAAATTGTAAGCGCATCTATTCAGGAAATAGCCAAAGCGTTCCTGTTATAAGCATGACAAGAAATCAGAGATATTGTAGGAGTTTTAGGAGGATTCTGCATCTTATTTAAAACTGCATTCTTACAAGATTATGCTGGTATAAGAATTAAGTGAGAGAGATTTTGACTATCGTAATGCCATAATTGTGGAAATTTTTTTTAACATGGAAGGGAACCTTTTGAAAATCGAGGGCATTCCTTCTCAGGTAACACTAAAAGTAAAGATCTACCAGGAATGTCTTTTGCAATATAATGACTACGACGGACACCATATTTGTGTGTCATGTACATTTTAAAACTCATAAATAAAACTGCATCATATTTAATTTTCAGATGTATCCATCTTCTTCTAGATACATTTTTTCCATGGCTTATATATGTTCAAAATGTGGGAGATTTTATAAGAAATGAGCAGAAAGTTTTTAAATAGTTTGGATTGAATGCTTTAAATTATAATTCAGCATTTTCTTTTAACTTTTAATTATCATGTTCAGGTCAACATTTTAAACGACATGACATAAATTCGAGAAATGCCGTTCATCCCAAGCGTACACCGTTTTTTCAAAAGCTATTTTTAAATTCGAAAAATTGTCTTATCAATGTGGGACTTGGCTCTCGTCATACAAAGAGTGAGCATTGTCTAACTAGAAAATTAAAAATATTCATACATATGGGTATTGCCTTATCTCACTGCTTAATATGAAACGAATATTAAAACAATAATTTTCAAATACCAAGCGGCAATGATAGCCTAGTGGTCCTGGTTGAGGACTCCAAGCTGGAGTTTTGTTCAAGTCGTGGTTTCGAACTTTGACGCCACTAAAGGCCTGCACCATGTAGCCGGAACTGATGCACGTTAAATCCGATGAGGTCCTAAGTCCTATCATTCGCTTGATTGGGGAAATTAGGAGAGGATCGAGCCAGCTCAGGTGTCTCCCTCATCACTTGAATGAGATTCAAAATTACGATGTTCGTTGCTAATAGGCCTCGTGTTGCTTCTACTGCGACGTCAATAGAACCAATCCAATCCAAGTATCATTAACTAAATTTCTTGGTAATCTCTATAAGTTTATAGTTTTATTCTACTTATGAAGCTCTCTACTCATTTTGTCTGTCTGAAGAATGTCGTACATGAATTCGTTTTTGTCCTCAAACATTGTTTTCATTAACAATAATTGAGATATGCTATTCTTATCTTTCAAAATTTTTAAGTGTATAGCATTTGAAATTTACTGCTCTTCATATTTTTGAAATAATTTCATAAAATCTGTCTGATTCATTTGCGTTAATATCCATTTTTATACGGTAGGATATTTGATGCATATGTTATTATCGAATGATAAACGGGGCCAAATTTTTTTCATCTAGTTTCGATTTCTGTTGAATTCACACATTCAATCAAAATAGTGTTTTAATATCTAAAAGTATTATTCTATCGCAACTTCATTCGATAATCAAACAAATGCTTCGCAGTACAATGCATCTATATAGATGTCTTATTGTTTTTTTATCAGTAAATATAATTCTGAAGATTTAAAAATTACTTTACAGTAAATGCTGTGTATCCGAATGTTCGGGAATATCGATCATCAATATAGTTATACAGGGAAACTAAATTTAAATCACTCTAGATAATAAATTAAGCGGCTAAAACATATGTTTAATGGGTTTATGAACATTCTGAGATTAAATGGAAGGCATAAATATAACACAGACTATTCGTGTTATAATACTACATATTTTTTCAAGAGAAAAGATTATCTTCTTGTTTTCTATTTAAAAGAACACTTTTGAAGTTAATAAAATAAACTGAGAACTACGGTTCACAATTCCTAGTATTTTATATTTAAAACTTGATTGATTTCTCTTATTTAAAAAGGCGAACATATTCTCTTATATAAAAAAAAATATTGTAGTGCAGACTGCTTCCTAATACACCAATTTACGGAATTTATATAAACTTAGGATAGGCAATGGGAAAAATTGGCTTCATTAATTAGTTATTGCTTCTAATTAACTCGCATTAATATATAATTAACTTTTATTGCTAAATATTTCAACGGCTTTATATTAAACCACGCCGATAGAGTATGAAATATTGGCTCAAAGTCTAAATTCTTAAAAAGGAAAGGCTTACTGATATAGCCGTGCAGTGTCCTAGTTTAAATAGTAACGGTCTAAACTCAGTTCATTAAATAATGGATAGCAAATTTTACAATAAAAAGAAAGCCAACCTATAGTACAAAAGGGAGGGAAAAAACTTATTTTGTAAAATAATTGTTGTCTAAATATATTTTTAAGCTATTACGTTAGAAAAGTTTAAAAAATTACTTCATAAATGGAAAAGTATGTATAAACTATACAATAGTTATCATCTTCAGTTGAATTTTTCTGTCAATTGTTTATTTCATTGAAATATATTATTCATACTATATTAATATTCATCTTATCTAATTTCTACAACTTTAATATGATTCCTTCTTTACAAACTGGATGTCTTTTAAGATGTCGTCTAGATTTTCCACCCCGATAAAATAAATTAAACATAAACTAACACCCAACCAATATTTCTCAAATAGACAATAATAACAAATATTCTTATTAATTTACATTGTTAGTTTGTGTGTTTTTTCTGTTTTTCAAATGTTTTAAATTGCATGTTTACATTACATAATCGTGAAATAAAAACTATTTCCTCAGAGTATCAATAAAAGTGCAATTTAATCTGGCCTTTTCCTCTAAATTACCGTGTAAATCAAAATACCTTAACAGAGTTGAAAATTTAATATAAAATCAACCACTTGGCTTGCTAGGGTGCAGTTTTAACCAAATTGCTTCCTATATAGAAAAGTTTTAATAAATAAAAAATTGCTTCTAATTTTGCTCATACTTGACGCTGTGTTGTATAAACTACAAAAGCAAAACTGACTATTGAAATTTCAACGCATATATTTTGTTTAAATAGATATAGAACTTTTATGCAGATACCCTTCATCAATATGTATAATCACAACTGCAATATTTGAATACGTATCTAGATAAATTTATTTTGTTGTAGTCTGGGCAAATGAGAAAGGGGTGATGATATGATACCCCACATTAAGCTGCATGAAACGTTGACTTTCCGGCTATCGCAGAGTTTTTTGTCCCCATACTCTTGTGTCGTGCTTGTTAACGTTTTTAGATGCACGAAAAGTTTTTTCTCAAATAAAGGTAATGAATGTATAGCAAAGAATAGGCATTAGTATCTATACGCTCGAGTTACTCGATGGCAAAATTCAAACAATGCAGTATGTTAGCAACGTGTCGAAACTGCAATTGTACCACTTTGTATGCTTGAAAATTCAGTCTTTCATGCAGAACTCGACATAGCGTCGTTCGCGGAATATAAAATTGTAGCAATGCATTTCTCTGTGATAGTCTAGGATTAGAATCAAATGTTTGTCACATTCGAACAACATTTGTTTTGGATATAATTGCCCTGTCACTTATTAAATAATCCAAAACAATTACAGTTTCTAAAAAATTGTGATACCATTCTAAACTGCTGTTTCAAGACCAAGGTTTTTTTATGCTGGAAAAGAAACTTCCTTAGCTCTGTAATGATGGATTTTGTTGCAAAATACCTTTGTACACAAATAGTTTTATCAGAGGAAGTCGTTCTAAATGATTTACAATATCAAAACTAATCTTTTCAAATGTAACATGCAAATAATATAAATTCAAGGTCAGGTGACGAAATCAATGAATGAAATATGAAATTACCTTTTATCTGCACAAACAAAAGTTTTCATCGTAGGAAGCATTTTGGTTCGAACCACACTCTCGTAAGCAGTTACATTGATTTCATCTTACATATATCTTCGGAGTCTTAACTATAAATCACAACCATCATTAGCATATTGACCAAAACCACAAGTAAGCTAAATGACGAACATAATTATCAACAACATTAGAAAAAAATTATTAACTGTAACCAAATTAGTTCTTTTCGTTCCGTTCAACACAATAGAATCGTATAAAAACAGACTTTTGCAATAAACTATTAAATGGTTAGGACATCGTAAATTGCTTCATTATATAAAGTTTTATCTAATCAGAGAAGCACATAAAATTTCTTTTGTGTCCCAATAGCATTATAAATTAGATAAGACAATTGAATGCCCTGAAATACCTTTGTCTAGACGGTGTTAATCTAAATTATATTTGGATTGATTTCGTCACATTTGATGTAATCTGTTATAATAAATATTGAGCATAAAAGGACTTAATGATGTAATAGTTATGGATTATTGAAGTAATATATATATTGCAGCAATTATTATAAACATTAAATTCCTAATCCTTAATCAGACTGTAAATTTTAAATTTTAATTAAGAAATGAAACTTTTGCGTGATATATGACATGAAATAAAAATAATATTGCTAGTTTGAGAAATTCATAAATGTAGTTTAATTAACAAGAAACATATAACACTCTCAAGTGTTTCATATTCATTTACAGTAAATATAAACGTTTATAAACGTTCACTATTTTTTATTTACAGTTTAATAACAATGTTGAAGTCTACTTAAATCTTGATGACTATATTTACTTCCTTTATCAAAATCGAATTTTAAATAGCAAACAGAACTTCTCATTTGCAGGGACATACTAAAAATATTAAATGAATTAGACACGAAAAACATGCAACATACTAAACATTGTACTAACTAAGTTTTCTTAAGAACACTGATAACATTATAATTGCATTACAATTTCTTTATTTTGTTTTATTTTACTCAAACAAAAAATAAATATTTAAATTGTTATGCTTAAATTGCTTATACATTATAATAGCTGGAGTTCGTCTTATATTAGGTAAACCAGAAAGTACTATTTGTTAATGAAGTTAAAGAAATAAATTTTTCATACATTTTATAATATATATTGCGTAATATAATTTCTTTCGTTACTTGGATTGATCTACAAATATCCTACACGGATACTTCACGAATTAAGTGAGCAAACTTTGGCTAATCGAGTGTCATCATACACACATCTACACATCTCTCATTATTTGGAACACGAACGAATAATTCTTGGACCGGATGATAACTGGTGATGAAAAGTGGATTACTTACGAAAATATCGTAAGGAAGCAGCATACAAGGAGCCTGAACAACCCGCCCCGTCACCCTATACACCGAGATTGATCCTGAATAGGAGAATATAGTGTATACGGCGAGGTTTGAAGGAAACAATATGTTAAGAGCATTTAATACCTGACGAAAAGATCAATTCGTAGAGGTACTGTAAACAAATGCTTGACTTAAACAAAGTATTCAAAGAGACGAGGCTTGCGATGTTCTATAAGAAATGCATCATACGGAATCATAATAGTGTAAGACTACTTGCTGCTTTGGTGATTTGCCAGAAAATCGCAGAGCTAGACTGGAAAATTCTGTTGCATCCGCCACACTTCCCAGACTTATAATGCTTTGGTTATCATCTGTTTCTCTATCTACAAATGGTTTTGAAGGGGAGAATTCAAAACCGAAGCATACATCTACCTAACACTACTTCAGTTCTTAGCCTCTAAAGACAAGGCATTTCTCAAAAATTGCATTTACAAACTACCATCACGTTGGCAAAATATCATAAGTATCAGCGGAAAATATATTGTACAACAAATGTTATTAAATGAATGAAAAATTTATTACTTGCTTTCTCTTCACAAACGGCAAATATACACTCAAGAGCCAAAACATTATAACCACCTGTCAATAACGATTTGGCTCACCTTTGGAGAGCAACACAGCTTCAACCCGCCTTGTCATGGATGCCACAAGTCCTTGGTAGATGACCGGAGACAGATTGTACCAGATGTTTAAGCAATAGTCACGCAAATCCGAGATATTGCAAAATGGTGGTCTTTGAACTCTGAGCTGCCGTCCCATGACATCCCAAATGTGTTCTATCGGATTGAGATCCGGTGAGTTAGGCGAACAGGATATTAACTGGAATTCAGCATCATGTTCCTGGAACCACTCCAACACAATTTTAGCCTTGTGACACGGGGCGTTGTCCTGTTGGAACATTCCATTTCCAGCAGGAAAAACAGAGGCCCTGTAAGGGTGCAACTGGTCCGCAATGATGTTCAGATACCCTGTAGCATTCATGGTCTGCTCTACCACAACCACGGGTCCCAGAGATGCCCAAGAGAACGTCCCCCAAAGCGTAATACCGCCGCCACCAGCCTGTGTATGACCTACTGTACATTGAGGGAGCAACTTTTCGCCTGGAAGACGGCGCATCCTGACACGGCCATCAGCGTGATGAATGACAAACCGTGATTCATCTGACCAGGCAACTCTCCCACTGATCCATGGACCAGTCGCGATGTTCCCGGGCCCAGCGCACGCGCAGTTGGTGATGACGCTTGGTCAGCAAAGGCACACGAGTGGGACGTTTGCTGCGTAGCCCCATATCCAACAGTGTCCGCTGAACAGTGTGCTCCGATACTATTCTACTTGGCCTTGCATTGTATTGGGCTGTAAGATGAGCCACTGTCTGGCTCCGGTTTTGTTTCACCATGCGAGACAGTCTCCGACGACCTTTTTCTTTGATAGCGTTTGGACGTCCAACACCAGGTCATCAACTTCTGGTTTCACCGTAATTCATCCACTTTCCATAAGTACTGACAACTGTAGATCGCAAACAATCCACGAGTCGTGCAGTTTCAGAAATACTTGTTCCGAGCCTTCGAGCCATTACAATCTGCCCTCTATCAAAGTCGCTTAGATCCGTAACCTTTCATATCACACACAGAAGTAAGTGAAAGAATGATTCTTCAGACTCTCCAGCAGCAGTTAAATACCACTTCCACCTGATCACGTGCCTTCCACGTCCTCCAGGCGAGTTCATTGCAAAATGTAGGGTTGGTCATAATGTTTTGGCTCTTGAGTATATATATAATTTTTTTCTACTTATAGAACATAATTTAAAAATAAACTAAAATTTATTAAATCGGGCTTGCCTATGTGTGAATTATTTTAATTTTTTTAATAAAAATAGATCCAACAATTTAAGACTAAATGCTGAAATTTTGCGTGATAAAACCGAATATGAAACATAAATGTAGAAAAATAAATCTGAGAGTAATTTTTTTATAAAAAAAAAAATATAATTACAGTGGCATAAGAAATGCCTTGTCTTCTCGAATTTCTTAAATTGTATTTTAAAAAAAGCTATAAATTTGCCATAATAAAAAGTTTTACATGTAGGCAGTTTTATTTTGAAATGACTGGGAACATTCATTCTTTTTACTCAAACGTTATTGACAAACAATAAGTACAACAGAATGGATAACAGTTAAGTGTTAGTTTGTGACGTTGGGCTAATCGCGGTTTTCTCTTCACTAGCCTTGGGGTCTTTTAATTAAGATTGATTGCTATAAGTAAACAATATTTTCCTAACCCAAAATGAAACGTGAATATTTAAATTAGAGGCAGGTAGAAATAAAGTGAAGTGGAATAGATATGACGTATATAAGCTAAGCTTGAGACACACGAAAGAATTGATTGACTCTAACGTTTAACAGTTGTTCTAAGGTCGAAGACAGGGTCAAGAACTGCTACAAATTATTGACAGCATTGTGAAGTCTAGAAGTTGAGACAGCCTCAACTTTACTGTATTGGTAAGACTCCATTAATTTGATATTAGTGAAACAAGTGAATATACTTAAGGCGATATTTTGGAAGAGTCGGTATACATTTGTCGTTATAGTAGCAAGTTGTCAAATAAATATAGTGTGAGAAACCTTTTTTAAGTAATCTTAATTGACTTATTGATTCTCAGTGTTAGTATATTGAGTTTAGCTACGGCACAAGATGCGAATAGGAATAATATGTTCGTTTAATAATACTTGATGGATATTAAATACTAATTTTGATTTCAAATTTGTTTGAATAAACATCTGCGTGATTTAACTCGATCTATTCGAAAGTATTTTACGAACGAGAATTTCAATAGAATGAAATTCTCTTACTTTCGGTAGTAATATTTTATAAAGTACTTATGCATAACTTAATCAAAATGTATCTTCTATATACTACAATAGAGAGTTTCTGTAGTGTTTATACATTCGTCCTCCAGGAAAAGGTCGAAAAGTTAAGTTTTGTATTCGATTACATGTTTACTTCTCAAATAATGATGATATGGAACTTGTAGTTACGGGGAATGCTGTTTAAGAAATATAAATAAAAGTAACAGATACATTGGAAAATCACAATGAATCAATGACTTGTAACAGAAATCAGTCTTTCACAACCAACAGCAAATTTAAGTAGATTTTCACTATTTCTTTCTTACTCAGTATCTTTGTCTTTTTATAGAATAGGAATATGTTGCAACTATGTGTATTGATACTAATAATCCTATTTGTGTGGGGGTATATAAAACCAAGATATCTGGATAAAATTTATTCTGCATATCAATTGACCCTTAATACTCTAAATTACTTTTCATTTGTTTGGTTTCAGGGAGCTGTAGATTGAAGTAACACGCAATGTAGAGAAAATAGAGTTCAATCTGCTTTCTGCAATTAATGGTCTCCCAAAGGTCAAGAAACGTTGCGAGAACTGTCTTACTTTATGTAAAAATGTCTTAAAATTAGTAAATAAAAATTTCATTTCTATTTCGATTACTTTTAGGAATAATTAAAATTTTATGACTATTTTAATAATACCTAAGACATTACGTTTACTGTGGGGTTACTTCAATATACGGCACATTCAGAAACAAAACAAATCAGCATTAATAGCTGCAACTTACAAGGATCAATAAATACACAGAATAAATCTTATCCTGAGATACCACGATTATTTCTTTGTAATATTTAAATCTATATGGTACCCCTCACCTTTCGAATGTAAGCAATTTTAAATATTTTCGAAATATCGGTCATTAAAAGTTTTATCAAAAGTTTTAATTAATATTTTCGAAGCAAGGGTCATTTGGTATGAAGATGTACAATAATCGAAGCTTTCACGAGCTCTGAATTTCCTCCAGGCCTTCAGCCTACAGAGTGTCATTTAGCTAAACCTATTGGTATTTTATCGATGATACTGTAAAGTATCTTAGGAAATGAATAGACCTTAACTAATGAGGAAGGAGATTTTAAAGTAGTTTCAAATGGACACTTGCTTAATTTTATTCACATGACTTATTCGAAATTTCCTCAGCTTGAATCAAAATTCTCTTCATGACTGCACAAATGTTCCGGAATTTTACTTATTGACTGTCATGATATTACTAATGATGTTATGTAAGAACCAATGTTTCAGTAGTATAAAGGAAATTTTGAGTCAGTGTAAAGGAAGTCAAAAAGTGAAATTTAAGATCTTTTCAATACTTTACATTATTTATAATGTATCCTCCTCCGTACAGCGTATCGTGTAAGATTTTTATGGATTTTTAATTCTTAATTATAAAATAGAAATTACAGATCTTAAATATTCATTCATTTTAAGTATACCAAAATGCCAATTGAAACTTTTTTCTTTTTAAATTACAGGTGTTTAATATATTAGTGTTGAAGAATTTTCAAACATGTGAAAAAAAAATCGAAACTAAGAGACTACTTTTAATTTTTCTTCGAAAATTATTCTTAAATTACTTTAAATTATTATTCTATTTTAAATTATTCTACTTACTCTAAAATATTCTTTTACATACTTTTATTCACGAATTAATTTGAATTTGGTTTGTTTTATTCATGAATAATTATTTTCATTTTATTTGATTCTTTTCAGAAATGAAATAGTCAAGCATGGATTTTATACAATAAGTAATGCCTGAATGCTTACATTTATTTGGTTCGAGTACCAACAATTTCGATGTAAATTTTACTTTTACAAAATTACTCGAACTTTGAGTTAGAAGAAATGTGTAAATAAAATAAACTGATATAATAATTGAAATTTTAAAAGTTTTAATAAGAGATTTTTAAAAAATTGAGAACAATATTCCTTCGTACTTTCTAGATAAGACTTAAAATTGTTATTGAAAAGTATTAAAATATTGAAACATTTACTTTCAAAAAGAAACAGAAGTAGAAGTGATAAACATTTTTTTAACAAATTAAATTGATAATATCTAATATTTTTATTTATTCCTATGAGACAAGTCATATATATTTAAAAATTTATAAGGTCTTAAAATAACTTAGAATTATTTATTTTAATTCATTCCATTTAAGATACTGAATAGAGATATACAAAACATATGACGTTTAAATATGTTTGTGATTTATTATTTCATTTTTCTTCTCAATGTAGATAAATGTCAACATTGAATTTTTAAAAGGCCTGAAATTGAACAAAATTGATGGGTCTCTATTACAGTTATTTTAAAATGCGTTTTTTATGTAAAAAAAAAAGATATCAAATGCATATTTAATAGCATTATGCCTCAAGATTGAATTGCTTTAGGGTGCTTGTGTGTGCAGTGGCGGATTCAGAAGAAATCTGAAAGGGGGAGGCACAGCTACTTGTTTCTTTAAAAAGTTCATAAGACTTACCTGTGTTTGTTTTTTTCATTTATTATTCATGCTTACTTAGACTTTCATAAAAAAAACGAAATATTAACTTATGAATCAGATTTAAATTGAGAACAAAAAACAGCTTTAAATTGAGAGTACGATAGATACTAGTAATTTATCCCTGTGCTTGGGTAAAAAAAAATAAACAGTAACTTTGAAGTAAAATTACAAAACAAACACTTTTAAATTTGGTATGTGTTGCTTGTTCAAGTATGACATTTTGTCTGTGCACGAAATTATGCCAAGGAGTGGGCACGTACCCCAGGATCCGCTACCATGTGTGCATGTATTTGTAACGATTTCCTAATGCAATCGCTCCAAGAGGACTTCCATTTTTTTTTCTTCAGATGTTTTCTGTAATTGCATTACCGCTCCATAATATTATTCATTATCTATCAATTGAAGTATCTCTTTTTATAGCAACCGCCATATGACGTGTAATCTCGCCATGTGGGAATTTGCGGCATTTGTTCGTCATTATTCAGCTTTTGAGCCATATCTCAATTTAATATATTAAACCTAAGTGACAAAACACTAATTGAGAAAACACGAGACAAAACAAGCGAAATTCTTTTTATGAGTGCAGAATAACGAAGGTCACTCTCTAGAATTCTACCTTAAATCACAATCCTAAATTATGTTTTAAAACTGAAATATGTTACCAATCCACTCGTTGTAGATTTCAGCTCTACCTTTGATAGTAACCACATAGAATAATGTGGTTAGCGGAATTCTCTCTCTCGAAATTATACAATTTCAACCAATCAATGTAAACTTACGAAGTTTGTCTGAAACACACAAAACATAACAAGCGAAGTTATTTATTATCACTGCAGAATACAATCTCTACAACTTAAACCGATCTCATAGTTTTAATTTATGATTTAAATAAGAAATCTCTTAATTTTAATATAATATTTTCTTGATTCGAAAGGTTAAAAGTAATTGATTCATGACTTAAGAGGACTTAGTACCTCACGAAATCAAAAGCAGAACATTTTGACAAACTTTTTTCGATTCTTCATAAAACAACAATTTTTGCTCATTTCAGTATAAAACTTTGCCAGTTTGTGTAATAAAGTGCATAGTTTTAAATATTGGGTCAAGTTTTGCTATTAAATTAATATATTTTCTTATACAACATGAAATATGCGTACAAAAATTTGAAAAATAAATTAGCTTACCTTACGTTACCCACAAGATAACTTTTGAAAGATGTACAGTAGAATCATAATTCTTATACCAAATTAAAGCTAAATATTAACATTATTCTGCAAAGCTCAAATTTTAAATTTACCTTACATTAAAAAAAAATTGAAAAATTAAAAAAGTTATCAAGTTTGTATTTAGTAACTTTTTTTTCCTGTATCATGTTAAAAAATAAAATCTAATCATCCTATTAACAAAATTGAGGTTCACAGAATAGAGATTTACAAGTACAACTCTCATGTAAAATTTGAAAGCTCTGCATGCAAAAGCATGCATTTTTTTAATCCTGTGGGTAAGTGTGAAAATAACAAACTGAGAAAAAGAGGTTTGTTTACATTGCATTACATAGAACAAGCCACTTTAGACATTTATATTTTTTGTTGCACAGGGAGTAATAATTGTCGGATTTTGACGCGGTTTATTTTAAAATGCTCCGATCATTCGGTTCTATTTTTTAAAATCAAATTTGAAAAATCGAATTTTTGAAGGTGCAAAGGTACTAAGTCCCCTGAATTTAAAAACCACTTTTTTTAAGAAAATTCTTTGAAAAAATTAACAATCATAACGAGAAATCAATTATTTCTTTAGATTTTAGTGTATTATTATTTAATTACTTTTTCTTCAACATATTTTTTTCTACCCACACTATTAAAATTTGTTGACTTAATTAAACAAAAAAATTTTAAAAATTGAGTAATTGATAAAATCAACTTCGTTTAACTTAAATAACATAAACGATATCTGACCACTTTAATTTACTATACACAGTTATTACTTTTTTGCCATTTTCAGAAATTTGTTGGCCGATAAACGCCTATCTCATATCTTCTTAAGATAGGAATAAAGTAGAAAGAGATTTTAAAAAAAAATATTTCAAAATGTAACTACCAGATGTACATAGAAGAAATTATTAATGACAAATAAATTATGTTTTTATTGTTCAGTACATTTATTTTCATACCATATTAAATAATATAAATAAGGAAATCGAATGAAAAATCACATATTTCAATAAAAATATTCTCAAGCCGCTATTGCATTATGTTTTACACATTACTGGATAATGATTACTTCATTTAATAAATTCTTAAAATTAGAAACCAATTTTACTCATTCATTAATCATTTTATGTTCATTTTCTTCTAAATTCTATGTCTATCGAAAAATACGATTGAAATATATTTAATAAAAACATATATTTCAAGCGCAATCATTCTGGAAATAAAAAAGAAATAACTAGATATCCCTACCCATTTTTATCAGCTTTAACTAGCCTTATTGCATCCATCTTTGGTTGATGCAATAATATATATTATAAAATGTTATGTATATTATAATAAGCATGTATTTGAAATGTGTGAAACATAATTTACCATACTTAGCATAATTAAAAATGTTACAAATGAAACACATATTTAAACATGCTTATCTTTTCTTTTAATATATTTATTACAAAGTATTATATGTTTGATCGGAATCACTTTTGGAGCATATACTTTTGTTCATTAAGAAAGCGTTTATAACAACATAATTAATCAATTTTGTTTTGACTGAAAATTTTGATTTTTCAATTTAATAATTAATTAAATAATTCTTTGATTTTTTTTTTTTATAATTATATAGGTTTTTTTAAAAAGCGCTTTTAAAAATTAACTTAAATTACCTTCAAACTATTCCTTAAAATGTTATCATCAATTAGTTTATTAAAATAATAGTGTTAAATCATTTTAATGATCCAATCAGCTATACAAGGAAAATTATTGTAAAGATGAAGAAATTCATTGCTTGTATGTAGAAGAAATTTGTTGCAAAAAATATTTTAAGCATATTTTACTTTAATGAAAAACAATTAATCTTTTTGCTTATTTAACAGAAATATTTGATTATATCTTTATAAACTGCTTGAAAACAATGATTTCAAAAGAAACTGCTTGAAATGCTTTTATTTTAAATTTTTATTTTTTGTAAGAAAATATAGAGTTCTCCGCTGATTCTCCGTATTATTTATTTGATAATTATAACAATTGAATATAAGACAATTGAATTCGAATATTATAAACAAAAGTGACATACCATAGAGAAAAATATGCGTACGTTTTTCTCGAAGTGTGGAACTTGTTAGGACTTATGCACACTTCCATCAAAACTTAATTTATCCATTGCGCTAACATTTTTCACATCATAAAAATATATAATTTTCTACGCAGTGAACGTAATTTTATTCTAATCAACACTCACCAATTTTAGATATTACACTATATTTATGTAAAGATTGCAGAAAATTTGAATCATAATTTTTTTTAATATATTATAACTATGTTTAGAATATTTAATGTTAAATCTTTAAGTAATCTGGAAATTTTTAAGGGTGTGAATGTCATGAATTTTATGCAATACGTGCCTTAAGTACACGACTTTCAAATGCAAATATAGTTAATAATTAATATTTGCTCAGACATACATATTTATATGTAAATAAATGTGATTTTCTTTACATCAACAGATATATTAATGTTGAAATGTAACTTTCATTGCCGTTAATGTTAAAATAGGGCGAATTTTTTCAGCATGGCACAAAATAACCTCATTTCATCCAGTCGTAGACTAGTCAGCTTCTTTAAAACCTCATTTCATCCAGTCGTAGACTAGTCAGCTTCTTTAAAATATTGTCATTGTATCCCTTTCATTAGAATGTCTTTTTGTACAAATGTCATGATAAATATAATGTTTGCTCGTGTGAGAATAAAATAAATGAGAAATATTTATCACTCGATTCACTCGATATCGATCACTCGATATCGATCACTCGATATCGATCACTCGATTTGAAATATAATTCAAACAAAATTAGTAGATTTCAACTTGCGGAAATTAGACAAAAGAATTACTTTTTTATGAACATGAAAACTTATGTAATGGAGTTCTTAAAAGTTTTTATTATTTAATTTATATAATTTTAGAAACTAAAAGGTTGACCTTGAAATAGAAGAAATCATTATTACTTCTCGCTCTTTCTCTATTCAAATGAATGTTTTCCATTGTCCGATTCAAACTTCTAGTGAAATAATTGAAATTTAACACTAAAAGTGTTTGTTTGATGTTTAAATTGCTTCTTACATCAGAAGAAGAAATGTTTAAATTTCTCCCTATTCAGATTATGTACCTCTAACGAATAAACTGAAAATAAAGAAACATTACATCACTTTAAAAGTATACCATATTGAAATGAGCAGGATGATATAAGCAGGAAATAAACAGTACGATTTTTTTTTTTTTTGAAAAATGAATTCAATCTTTCGTGGAATCATGAATTTTTCTGTAAGGAACAATAAACTTAAAAGAAAGTCATACTGACAGTTCAAATTATAGATCTGCTGATTTATCTACTATTCACAATAAATTTACTATACTTTTATGCTCTCTGCTGGCGACAATTCGGAGACAGTTTCGAAGTAAAGACAATAAATACTGATAAACACTTATCTGTTATGATGTATATCTATTACTATGCTGGCAACAAATCTTTCAAAGTTAGTTCGGCACATTGACATTCTCAATTGTCCTCTGTATTATATACATTTTAAGCTTATACGTCATATCTCTTTACTACGCCTTATGAGATTCAATCTTTTAACTGAAGTTAGTTGTATAACCAATATAATTATATAATATTTATAAGAGTTCAGTTAACTGTTTTTCTCAATGTTTTGAAAAAGAGGGGGAAGATTAATGATTTAAATAACTTAAATAAAATGCTTAAAAAATACTTTTTAAATGTTTTATTAATGTATTACATTTTAATACATAAATGCATTTTAAAATGAAACATAAAGAATTTATGTGGTTCAACACAATTCGAAGTTTTTCATTCTGAGATATTTAAGGAAATACTTCAATTTCTATAAAATTTAACAAAACTCCCCTTGTTGCCAATTTTAAGACCATATTTAATAACCATCTGTATTTAGGTAATAAGTAAAAGAATAAATAGGAAATTTAACTAAAAAGAATTAGTACGGTAAAATTTATAAGAAAAGTTAAATCAAATGTAATTAACATATATAACTCCTGTTCCAATTCCGGAAAATATCTAATACATAGGTTTTTTCCCCATTTCATTTATTCCAGGAAGAACTATGTTACGCTTTTGACACAAAATTTTGCATCAACTCATATCATAAAAATTCAAATTATTTTTTTTATCTCATAAAAGGGAAGCCCGAAACATCCCCTTCTCCATTACATCGTATATCTTACTTTGTGTAATCTTATTTTGTGTATCTTATTGAATTGTAATAAAATAAAAGGGGAAAAAACAATTGAAAGGTACGTATTGCATTCGTTGTCATTGAAAGTAATCTTGGTTCTAGAATAATATTCCCAACATATCTATCTTAGTATTCTTCGTCCATTGTTATTTTCTACTTTCAGCTCTCGAGTCAATTCAATCGAATTTGAAATGTTTATAAAAATGTACGTCCAGTGCTTTTAGAATACTCTTTCAATATTATTTAAGATTGTTTGAGACTTTTTTTTCACCTTTTTGAAAGTAAAAAAGTAGTGGGTGTTCTTAATGATTTATTTTGGTAAGTATATAGAAGCGTAACTTTGTATATAGATCAAACATACTTAAAATGGTTGACATCTAGATTTAACGATTTCAGCAAATTTTCAATCATGTATCCCTTCTAGAAATAAATAACTTAAAACATACAAAGTTCTGTATTCTCTTAAACGTTAAAATGAACTTTTTTAAGCATAAATTATTTAATGTTGGTCGAAACCAATATTAAAAGTAGAAATTGCTTCTCATATAGTTTCCAGTATCGGTGAAGTTAATAGTTTAGTGATATAAATCTTTATGAAGATTATTTCAGTTTTTCTAACATTGGAAGAGTTAAGTATTGGAAAATCTGAATTTTAATGCGATAAAAAATTTTATAGAGTATAATGATAGATAAGATATGATGATAGTCAATTTCTAAAAAGTGTTTATTTATTCCGATACTCAAAACAGAAAATTATAAAATGTTTAGCACATATTTAACTTGGATGAGATAAATTTTTATAAGGAAAATTACAATGAAATATAAGCTACAACAAAGTCTAATAATGCACGTAGTTCCTTGTTATAAAAACTCTTACATAGGTGAGAAAATAAGTAAAGAAGTAATTCATACACTTAGTCACAAATTAAGTATGTACCTTATATCTCAAGTCTAAAAGTCCAATATATATATATATATAATTTATTTTATGCATGTGGGTGTGCATCTTTGGTGAATATACCTTATTGATTGCAAATCACACTTTAAAAAAATGAAAAATGACCGGCGCCTTAATTTTCTTTACAATTTTAAAGCTCATTTTCTTATCTATCAGGAAAAACTTTTATTACAAAAGTATGTATGCGAAATGAAAATGTAAAGGTTGAAAGTTATTTAAAAGACTACATACGCTTCTTTATTATTATGTTGCATGTTACGGATAGTTCTGAAAGTTTTTCCGTAACTTTCTGTTAGAAGATAAATAGTTATATGATTTACTAATGGATCCACGAGGAAACGAACTATCATAAGATCTGAAAGATTTAATTATAAAACTGCACTGGGAGAGCAAGTCTCTACGGGAAATCTCTAAGATCATCGGGAAAAGTCTTGTAGCAGTGCAAAAAGTTATTGAAACTTTTGGACTAAGGGTATTACTAGAAACTAGGTTAGAACTGGTTGATCACGCATATTCACAGGTAAAAAAAAAGTTGGGATATTGTTTGAAAAGTTAAGGAAAATTCAAAGATTAGTACCCAAAACTAACATCTGATGTAGAAAACTATGTAGCTAAATCTTGCTATCCTGAGACAATCTTGCTATCCTGTGTGCTACGTCAGGTAGGATACCATGATCGAACTGTGCGAAGAAAATAGTTCCTAAGCAAAGTTAATCTGTAATTTTTTTTTTTTTCAGATGAGAGTAATTTCAAAATCTATGGATCAGATGAACACCAAAAAGTGTAGAAAAAAAGAATATGCACAGCTCGAATCAAAGAAAATATGAAGTACTGTTAAACATAGAGGTGGTTTAATTATGGTTTGTTGTTGCATGTCAGTGGCTGGTGTAGATAATTTAGAAATAATTGATGAAATAATAAATCAATATAGTTATTTGAACATTTTAAAATATAATCCACGTCAAAGTGCTGCATTATTAGGACTTCAGAAATCTTTTATCTTTCAGCAAGATAATGATTCAAAACGTATTGTACAAGAATGACTGCTGTACAATGTTCAAAAACAGCTCAAACACCCTCCTCCGTCACTCTATATTAACCCATCAAACACTTATGTGATTACTTTCATAGACAAATTAGGAAGCAAGAGATAAATAAAACGGATGATTTCATAAAATTATATTTGTAGGAGTGGAAAAAAATATCACCTTCTATGACCCAAAGTTTGATGAACTCAATGTCATCAAGATTAATAGCAGTGATAAACCAAAGGTTATCTTACTAATTGCTAATTTTTAATTTTTACAAAAGAAACTTGTAAAAATTATCGATTTTCTCTTTCCCTGTTTTGCCTGCATTCTAATTTTTGTGACAGGAATTACATGTTAGTTTAAGTTAAACTGTTTTTGCAAATTATATGGTTTTATTTTTATGATATTTTTCATTTTAAAATTAAAGTTAGTGGTTTTTTAATACATTTAAATTTTGAATGTGATAGGATTGCATAGATCTTAATCTTTGAAAAGCATCAACACTATTGCTATACATACTAACTTTTGTGACTCAGTGTACTTTTAGACGAGAAATGCTGTAATGACATTGAGTATCTAATTTTGTACACATATTAAGCTCCGAAATTTTCCCATCGGCATTTCTAAGAAAACTTTCTCTTGGTTACATAAACAGAAAGATATTTCTAGAATTTAAGATTAATGTTAAATGTTGTTTCTAAATTATAATTAATGATAAGAAATTAAGGGAAAAGTAATCACTTTGAAGCAATATTCCCGTGGAGAGAGAAGAGAACAAATCAAACGTTGTTTTGAATAAGATTTTAAACAGTCATTAATTTATGTCAATTAGTGTTATAACAAACAGGATTCTACATGAAAAAAATAGAGCTGATCACTAATTAGCAATTCTAGAGAGAAACACTGTTCGCAATTTCCGTTGCAACTGTTATTGATTCTATCAATGGTGTCCTAAGCTGTTCATTAGGGGACGAAATTCGCTTTTAATTTCAGATAAATAATTTTATTTTTTAAATATAATTTAATTCAATTCCATTAATTTTGCTTTTTCCAGTAAACCTGTTTTACTTTCTCAAAATTGTTCGGGCAAATATTCAAGCATCAGAAGTAAACTAAATTTCTTTTAGTTTGAGATACATTTAATTTAACACGGTTTGTTTCTAAAGTTCTTCGCAAAAGTAAAATACGATTAAAAAAATCTATAGTTTGGATATACATGCAGTTTATAGATTTATATTCACTATATTTGAATATTTTGAATGATATGAAGAAAGTGACGTGAGCATATCACTCACTCTACACAAAATTAGGATGAAATTACATTAAGGAGTATTGCTTGCACATTTTTAATACGCAAAAATAACAGTAGTATGTCGTGTTATTGTGGTTACAAAATAAATATAGTATTTATTCATGTCATATGCAAATTTATCATCAGGATTTATTTAACATGGATTTGATATGCAAATCATGAGTGTATGGAGGAAATTCCCAGTCTTTACAAGCATTGAAAGGCAGCATACAGAAGAAGGTAACGGCTATTTACGTTTTTATATTGTATTCCATGCTGCCATATTTATATGTAATACAGTTAGTGCTTTCAATATTAGAATGTAGCAGCGGACATATTGGAATTGGTGGCTGTAAATCATGCTAAATGAAATATCTCATTTCTCAATTTGTGAATGCTCTATCCGCGATCTTGTCACTAACAGTCCTCTTGGGGGAATTTTCGGGCCTTAAAAATTATTTTTATTAGAAAGCTTCCTCCGAAGAAGAGAACGTGATCATGCAAATTAAGACTGATATATATAGTATAAGCTTTCGAGAGAGAGAGAGAGAGAGAGAGAGAGAGGGAGGAGAAGAGAGATAGGATAGATTTCTAGTTGAGCAGTAAATAAATTAAGTGTTTAAGAAATGTCGACCCTTCCTTCCGACCAAGCACCGCTCTTACAAACTATTATTCTCATTTGTTTCCCTCCTTCACATCACCGAAGAAGTAGCAACATCACCATTTATTGCCGATATTTTGAACTCCTTGTCTCTCTGACTCATACAACATTTTAATTGCATTTTACCTGTGCAAAGTGCTTTAGAAGCACCCGGTACGTAAGATGTTTTAAGACGATATCAACGAGGTTAAAACAATTCTCCTCAAAGAATACTACAGATTTTAGCTCTGCCTTCCAATGAGATCTACATTGACATCACTGTAGTCGCAAATGGAAGTGAATTGGTGTTAATGACATGAACGCTATAGGAAGACTGGCTTGGAGCTGTTCCTCAAGCAGTCAATTTATTATAGTTCACTGTGCCACTCAGGAGTCAACAGAAGCTTCGATTTGTATTGCGTGGTAGTGAATAGGTGGTGAATACCGTGATTTTCTCTTTCAGAAGTGGTCCATTTGCACCCCCCCATCCCCGACTCCCTTCTTAAAATAGTTCGTTTCCTTCACCATAGTTAATAAAGAATTACGCATTGTGAATACATACCCATATCACAGTGACAATTGCTTAATAGATTGTTTAATAACATCGCTGTGAGATGCAACACGAGGGCTATTGGCGGTGGACATCGTAATTTTGAACTTTGGTCAAATGACCAGAATAACACTTGAACTGGTCCCTCCCTCTCCGAATTGTGCACACCACGATAACGGGAGGAATTTGAACCTCTGCCAGATTTCACTGGCATCAGCTCCTCTACACGGTGGGTCTTCAGGACTCAAATTCACGATTCGACGAAACGTTGGCCATAAGTCCGCAAACCATGATCTGAAGACGATCGCGACAACACTCTTATTGCGTATGTGTGTAAGCCGATTCGAAATATAAATAACACTCTAGATGTTTGCAGAAAACGTTATTTGTAGATTAACATTATCACTACTAGTCACGAAACCACTACTATTAGCATCTAGAACGCAATTTGAACTGATGTCACTTTTCAGATGTACAAACACGCCTCCCAAATTCTGTTTATCCAGCCCAATTCCTTTTTGATGTCGGAATTTTATTTTCAGTGAAGGTGTTTTTTTTCATATACGTTTCATACAATAATAATTTATAATGTCTCATATGAAGGGCTTGTAATATTAATTAGGTAAAATTTAGAAATAAGGAATTAAATTAATATTGCCAATCACTTTAATTAATTGTATCCACTCTTATTTTAGAATTTCGCAATCCCTCAGAAAAAGTATAAACTTTTGTTTTCACGGATTGAAAGTCAGAACAACGATTTCTTTAAATAAAGAGTTTGTCTGCTTGTTCCACCAATAGATAGTTTATGAAGAAAAAATAAAAAAAATGTCAAAGTATTTAAGAACTGAAACTAAAATTTTATTTAGGAGAGAACTCAAGCAATTATTCTTCTTCATACTGTATTATGTTACGCTTCAGGTCATTTTAAGATATTTTAAAAACTAATTCTCGTATGTTTCATTGAAACAGTTTAATTATTTAGAGAAAAAGAAGAATATATGTAGCAGAAAGATCATTCGGGTTGAGTTTCATCTAATTACCGACAACATCCCCTATCTTAAAATATATGTTATTAGATTACTTCGTAATATATTTCCTCAATCACTAAATTTGAAACAATTTATTTTATCAAAAAAAAAAATGCGAGTCCTCTTTCTTATCCAAGATTTTCACGAATAATGTCTAGAATCGTATCACTGTAGTTCTGCATAAAAGACGAATTCTATTAAAAATTAAACTCGTTTAATTCATCAACGTAAGTGTAATTGCACTGCAGAAAAATGCTGAAATAATCATAACTATTCCTACCTTACCCTTATTCTCTTAAAAAATAAGAATAATGTTCTACGTAAGACAGCCATGTTCTATGTACTAATATATTCTTACTTTCATTTAAATAGATATAGTTTTATTGCAACTACAACTAATTACAGACAAAAAAAGTTATTCTGATTTTTCAAAACAATGTTTATTAAAATATATACTATTTTGGCTCAAGTTGCAACTAATAAAGACAGGAGTGAAAAGTGCCTAATAACTGTCCTGACAGGGAATTTCTGAATGACTTGGTTGTCTAAGGCGCTACTAAGACACCGGACAAGATTTGTGTGTACCTGAAGATAAGGGGCTTGAATCGACTTTTTCATGAAGGTCAAACGGCTTCCGTCAAATAGAGCAAAACATATAAAGCACAGAAGTTGTAATCAAGACTTAAGCCCTAGATTATATCACAAATCATCCTAAATGTATTTGGTTACATATGCTCTCGACATAAACTTGTCTTAATGTATCTAACTTAGACATCCCCTCAAAAAATCATAAGTAGTGATATAGGGTCTTCGACTTTGATAAGTAGTAATGGAGGGGGGTTCGACTACGTCATGAAAACCCGTATTCAATACAACAGGGAATGTCTCTCAATTTTTGTAATAGCTGAACAACAATTTTCTTTAAATATCAACAGCAAAAAATACTTTTCTCCTTCAGAGAAATGTTCCAAGCCCTTCTCCAATAAGTTGCGACTAACAAAGATAAGAGAGGGATGTACTAGCTCATGTGTCGTCCTCATCACTTTACCGAAGTTCAAAATCATGAGATCCGTCACTAATATGGCTATTGCTTCTTGTGCAATGTTAACAAAACCAACCAAACCAGCAAAGGTAGGGAAAAAAAGCGCCTTACAAATGGTAGGAAGGGAATTCCTTTCTGGCTCCGCTATCTAAGACGTTGCTAACGAGGCATCGGAAAACATTTTTTCGAAAATGAAGGTAATGAATTCAAGTCGTTCATGTCATCAAGGGCAACTGAACTACACCAAATGGATGAGGAAAAAAAAATTCTCTCCGAAGTATTACAATATGGAAAGAAAATTAAAATTACAAAGACCAATTAATTATATAAATGATAATTGTAAAAATCAAATATACTATTTTCAGATCATAAATGAATGATAAGAAAGTTAATAAGAATACTAAAGTTTTATATAATCATAAACAGATAACTCATTAAATGAAAAACATCATTTAATAGCTGGGAGAACTTACTGTTCACTCCACTTAACATAACCAATCTTTTCAGGCTTTAAGATAGATTTGATCTGCTATAAAAAACTTGAATTGATCTGTCCTATTCAAGTTGAAAAACTCTCCACGAGACTAACATCCAGACAGATTTCCATAAAAAAGGCAAGAAGACAGAAGTCGATTCGAAATGTAAATGTCAATTCTAAAATTGCTTTCTCAAAGTGTCTCTTATATCTCTATTGACGTTGAGCTTCTTTGGAATTTCCACAAAAGCATCCAATCTGAATTCGTCTAGGTATAAGAACATAAAGAGCTTTCTTATTTTTTTGTCTTGAATCCTTAATTCCATCTATGGGACACAGTTTTCGACATTCTGTCGGTCTTTCTTCTTTGAATTCAATAATTCAAGAGTTGTTTCCTATTTTGGTTTGAGTAAAAATAAGAGCAAACCCAAACACTCTAAATTTGAAGTGAATTACATTTGTATTTCAAACCTGCTTCTTTCAAATCAAATATAATGAATGTACTGTGTCATCAAATAAAATGAAATTTTTTTCGTTAACAATTTTGGCTCTCTCTTTTGTTCTATGTTAAAAGGAAAGGGGAACACAATTTATACATGTAAGTTGTGTTCGTATAAATTTTGTATTATCCTTTTTGGTCTGTCAACACTAAGAATTATGTCATTGAAATTCGGATTCCAATTTGTGAATTAGATTATTTCTCAAAAAATCATGTTAATACAACATTTACAAAACGTGTTTTAGAACTGTATACATTTTAATATTTTTTGTGTTTATTAGTATTATAGAAGTTTCATTTAGCTGAATTCTCAATCGCAATTCTATACCATTAATTCCAGGCGTATAATTAAGAACATAACTTACATTTTTAATCTTACAACTTTAAATTAATTCTTATTGATATCATGAATTCGAAGTTGAGGTTAAAAATTTAAAAATGCGGTCAAAATAGTTACGTTAAATCAAAGTTATTCCTATTTAATGTATATTTTTATAAAATTCATAGAGAAATTAACTTCGATTAACTAAAAGAAATAAAACGATTAGAACTCAGCAAATTTATTATAAATGAAGAAAAAATGCATTTAGGGTTAAGAACAAAAATATTTAGAATGAAAACTATTTGTTAACCATGTCAAAGGTATCCCGTGTTACATTCTTCTCATTGAGAAAATTTTTCTTTGCATCATGAATAATTTATTATTTTTTTAACAGGAAACAAATAAGCAAACAGTTTATAAGACACAGAAACAAAATTGTTGCTCATGATATTTTTGGAATTAAAATCAGATTTTAATATTTTTTTCCCATCCATATTTTTTATGTTTTTAAAATTTCGCAGCGATCATTAGTATGTAAGCATTGGTAAAGACATGGTGTAAAATATAAGTAACTAAAAAAGTATAATTCACTTTCTGTTCTAATGCCAATTAAAAAAAATTGAAAAAATCAAACAAAATGATTAGTTCTTTGTATTTTAAATAACTACGAAATATTTTTGTTTTGCATAAATAACACAAAGCCTGAAAGTTCTGAAGCACATAATTATTTACATTAAAGAGCAATAAAAAACAAAAGAAAAAAGTGTTTCAGTATTCATGTACCGCAATCAATTAAGTAAAAATTAAAGAAAGATATTTTGAAGCGTGTTTGAACGAAATGGTAGAATGTTTTTTTCAAAAACATACCTTAATTATTTTTTTTCGTTTAGCTTTTATTAACGTCGACCTTGAAGCAACGAACCTCATAATTTTAAATCTCGTTGAAGTGACGAGGACGACACCAGAGCTGGCACCCCTTTTTCCAACCACGCTAATGGGAGGACTTTGTGCCCTGACAGATTTATAGCGCATCAGCCCCGTCGAGTCGTAGGTTTGAGCCTTGATGCCACTAAAGACCCCACCGAGTAGATGGGGCTAATACACATTAAATCTGTTGAGGCTCAGTGTTCTCCCACTGGCGTGGTGTGCAAATTATGAGAGGGAGGTGGGCCAACTCAGGCTTCGTCTTCGTTACTTGACTGAGGTTCACAAATGTGAAGTCCGTCGCAAATGGCCCTTGTGTTACTTTTCAGTGAGAGGTTAGTAACAAATCACATATAACACTGCAATAAAATATAATTAAAACAATCACAGAATCATTGCACTCTTCAAAATTATTAAATAAGAAATATAATAAAAATAAACTGGTAAAATTTGTGAAGCAACTAAATTAATGCTAATTTTAAATAACAATTTTAATTCAAAAGGGATTTCATAAGCAATTAGATATTTTCTACTTTTCTAATAAAAATTCTCGTTTACAATACTAAAAAATTAGTAAAATGCCTTATAAATGAGACAATTTATATCCATTTCAGTAGATTATTAATTATTTACCTCTATTTTTACCTCTCTCTGAAATGTAGACTCGAATTAAATTAAATTTTACGTATATCAATCCCTTTTATCTTATGCGACGTTATTTTTGAGGGTATCATATCTGAAATTCGTGACCTGTAAATACACTTTATTAACCATTTAACAACTATTCAACTGATATATACTATGTTTCTTCAGTCATCCATGCTGTCTTCATAATTTGTTAATAGATATGTCAATGTACTCGTATGATGATAAAATTAATTAAATTCTGAGCGAGTAAATTCTTGTACATGGACTTTGAAGCCCATTGAAAGATAAATATTCATCTAATACTAATGGAAACTTAAGTTGGAATCCTTACAAAACTTGAAGATATATGTTGATAAGTTTGAGGAAATCCTGAAATGGATGGAAAACTTTCAGTTCATTATGTTGGTTTTTAGTGACAACAAGAAAATCTGCGTATATCTTCTTTCAGGAAATCATGAAGTAAATTTAAAAAAATATTTGTTTTACTTATAGTCAATTTTTGCATTGTGATTTCTTAAAAAATATTTGATTCGCGATAAAAGAAATTACAAACTGCGCTTTTATATATTTTTGAGAAATGAAAACAATTTTCAAATTTCTTATAATATTTAGTTAGTACATTTAACATAGTTGAAATACACATATCACCTAAAATAAAATAAATTATGTATGTAAAACTTAAGCAATGTATCTCAATGCCCATATTACTTGATTTTCGATGCATTTACTAGATTCTTTCATTATGTTCAATGAGTTTTGTTTAATAAATGATATCCCTTTTGACTCAATTGACTCATTTGTTAGCAGTAAAACATGCAACGGGGGAAGAATGTAATCAGTGACACCTCATGGTAGTAGTGGTTCATTTATGCGTAAATTTTGTTTATGATGCACAGGTTTACAGATTTTAAAACTGTTTTTATTAAAGTTCCATTCTTTCTTATTTTCTTCTAATATTAATTTAACAGTTATTTTTTTAATTTTAATTTAGTTTGTCTTTTTTTCTTTCATTTTATAACTCTTTTTAGTTTTCTTAACATTTTTAAGACTTTAACAAAGGTTTTTGTTTTAATTCTGAACATAAGTATAGCGAGATAATATGATTCGATTTAATTTAAGCTTCGCATTTTAAAAAGTTTTTATTTGAATTTTTAAATTTATTTCCAAATACTAAACATATTTAAGTGACAAAATGTATTATACCTTATCATCAGTCCTTTTGAAACATTTTTTTATCTTTCAAACTTCATAGGACATTCATATTTTCTTTCAAGTCACTATTAACCTAATCCTGAAGATAATGCATGCATACTGAAGGTTTGGGCACGTTATAATAAACTGTTAATAAGTGTTAGAAAAATATACACTGCTGGCCACACAAAATGCAACACCCTGAAGGAAGCATGCAAATCATGTGAAATTCAGATCATGCGTTTGCGACGAGCTATGCAAATCATTAGCATTGCAGAGCAGACGCACATCCCGGGCGATCGTAGCGCCACTCGTAAGCGCTATATAAGGGGAGAACAGATTGGCGATTTGAAGTACGGCTATTGTTTCTTCGTACATTGTTTTTACGTAAACTGTTTACCTATGCCTCGTAGACGTGGAAGACATTGAGCGTTTTTTGACCAAGTTTCTGAATTCGACCGAGGAAGAATAGTAGCCTATAAGAATTGCAGATTATCCTTCAGAGAAATCGGTCAACGTGTTGGACGAAACCAAACAACTGTGTTGTGGATCTGTGATCGTTGGATGCAGGAGGGAACGACGAACCGACGGGGCCGATCGCACCCACCTCGTTGCACCACTGCCCGTGATGACAGGCAGATTGTGCGCATGGCAATGATGGATCGCGCAGCCACATCACGAACCATAGCACAACAGATTCAGTCTGCTACGCATCATTCGATGTCCGCTCGTACTGTTCGACGCCGATTGCAGCAGAGTGGAATGACTTCAAAGCGTCCATTGCTTCGTTTACCCTTGTCTCGAAACCACAGGCGTTTGCGCCGCCAATGGTGCGTTGAACAGCGGACACGGAAAACGGAATAGAACGACATTGTGTTTACAGATGAATTCCGCTTCTGCCTGCAATATCATGATGGTTGGATTCGAGTTTGGAGACACCGTGGTGAGAGGCGGCTGAACTGTTGCGTTATGCATCGCCACACTGGTCCTCCACCCGGTATCATGGTTTGGGGTGGTATTGTATTTCACTCCCGCATCCCTCTAGTACGCATTACCGGTACATAGAACAGCCAGGGCAACATCTCTGAGGTGTTGGAGCCCGTGGTCCTCCCATTCCTTCAGTGTTTGCCATCAGCTATATTCCAACAGGATAATGCGCGATCACACGTGATACGCAATGTTTAAGAGTTCTTCTTTACCCATCAGATTGAATTGCTTCCTTGGCCTGCTTGTTCTCCCGATCTATCGCCAATCGAAAACATGTGGACCATGCTTCCACAACGACTGCCCCGGGATACACCACCCGCTGCTACACCAGATCAACTTTGGAAATATGCGGAAGCCGCATGAACTGCTGTACCCCAAGGATACATCCAAAGCCTCTTTGATTCTATGCCGAGGCGTGTGGCATTGGTTATAGTTAACAATGGTGGCTACACTAACTACTGATTTTGTCATCATCCACACTTCACAAGAGGCTGTAAGTTTAATCGTTTGATCTTTGAGCAACATGTTATCTGCCAAATAAATTTTGCTGTGATATCTGTATGTGTATTAAGATTAGTGATTATGATTTGTGTGAGTAGTGTATTATGATTAGTGATTATGCCCAAAGTCTGACATGAGCTTTTACCATATTTCTGTTATTAAAAAGCAGTTATACTGTCAGATTATCGCAATTTATTTATACGAAACAATTTACAATTACACTTTAAATTCTTATTAGCTTTAAAATATAATAAATGTTATTAGCGAATGCGATTTTAAAAATTCTTCAATGCAATAATTTTATGTTATAGCAATTGATTTAGTAATAAAAGAATAATAAGCAAAACATTGTAATTCGGATCAGAATTAGCTTTCGTTTATCCTAATTCTGTCTTTTTAATAGCATGTGATGTGATGCTTATTATTTAGCATTGTGTTTCTTTTCCGTATTATTAATCTCATTAAAATCGTAACTATTGAGAAAAATGTGAGATGATTAAAATCATTTCGATTTATTATTTTATTACCTTAAATGTGATTAATAACGTTGTTACAAATTTAATGTTATTTCATTTAAAAAAATGTGTACTCTAGAAAATAGAACACGTTTAAAAATATCACCTTTTGTCAATTTTCTAAGCCTTTTGTTATGTTAGAGGTGGAAGTACGTTTAAAACGCATTCATGAAAGATGGAGAAATCTGCAGACAATTTTCGTTTAGTATTAATACGTGAGCAATATCTGTGACAAAAGGGAATATTGTGCATGATTGAGGATGGACCTAACATTTCACATTCCTATAATATAACATCTCAAGGAAGCTTCTTATTTATTAAATAATAAGTTTGTGCGAATCTCTATCTGATTTTTGTGAACAAAATTGAAGACTGCGTATAACTCAAATGTTATTTTTTTTAAATTCCTACTATTAGTTCACACTCTCCCTGTATATATTTATTTATATACCTTGTTCAAATTTTCAATCGTTAATAAAATACTTGTTATTCATCCACTTAAGTTCAAATACATTTTCTTAAATTTGTATTAGATGACACTTGGTGTTTATACAGTTTCTTCAAATGATAATTAATTAATTCAATTTAATTGGGGGAAATGCAGTTTAGCCTAACCACTTGGAGCGATTTCAAAAATTGCCAAACTTGTCATTTTTTTTTTTTTTTTTTTTTTTTTTGGCTGAACGTTAAATCCGCGAAGCTGACCAGGGTAGCCATATTTGGGAAAATACCACCAAATAATTCCTGTCGCCAAAGGTGGTTGGGTTAAACTGCATTCCAACAATTTAATTTACCGAATGAATTAAGATACAAGCCAATGCTTCTACTGTGTCATTTGTCATGCAATGGCAAAGTTGGTATGGCTTCGGCGTAGAATCTTTATGGCTTCGGATCGAATCTCGACGAAGCATAAAATTTTTTATTTCATTTTTAAGCAATTAACTTTAGTTTTATATGGGAAAATTGTTTTTCTCTTACATAAGATATTTAGCAGGATATAAATTTAGGAATATATATCGTCAGTGACGAAGCGTGTAGATTTCTGGAAAAAAATTTCTTTTGCCACTTAATATTGTGATTCTGTCATATGTATATACATATTTATATTAATTATAGTTATTTAATAAAAAGTAACTAAAATAAAAAATTTCTTTGTTGACCTGAGTAGGAATTGACTTTAATCTTTTTATATATATTATTTGTTTTATCCCAGAAAACGTTTTGAAACCCTTCGCATCCTATTAAAACCCACTCTCGCGATTTTCTCGAGGATATCAGAAGTAGTTTAAACCCAACCCGCATTATTTAAAAAAAAAAGTATGCAGAAAAATATTTTTTTAACGATGTCATGCCAAAAAATATCAAATTAATCTATAAATAAAGTGAAGCTCTTCTAAATTATATCTAAGCACTATATTAGTTAAAGTATAGTTGATGAACTAAATAATTTGATTATTCAAAACCAAAACTTTATCAACGAGAAAAGGAGCAGGTTTGTTACTAAGAAGTTAAAAATTAATTCCTTTTTTATTCAAACATGTTCTCGACAAGAAAACTATGGGACTTTCAAGATTCAGTATATTTTATACATACTTATTACGTAACACATCTCCTTGGATGAGTTTTGTATAATACAAATATGTCTTTCAGGCAGAAATGAAATGGTAGTTATTTTTAGGTATTTTTACTCAATATGTGTGTCGACATCCTGTACAAACCTGTAAATACTGATTATTGTTTACGCAGAAACCTTAAGAGAGATATTTCTATACACACCATCTATAACAGATGCAAGTTTGGGAAGAGATATAGAGAAAACAAGATCGAAGATGGAATTCCAAAACACTACTTCGTAATTTATTCAAATCAAATGTATGCGAGGAGAACTAAACTTACATTCTAAAAAGCTATTTGAGAGTTAGAGTAAATATTGAAGAGAAATTCACGAAAGTCTTTTAGGAAACCAGGAATCGATTGGGAGTACACTTTTATCGTGATAAAGTTTTGTACTTTCATAGGCTTACTAAGAAGATGAAAGGAAGTTCACGAATATTTTGAGTAATTTGGATATAAAAGTACTTCGGTAGAAGTACAAACAAGTTTAAATTTAAAATGGGTGAATTTTTGAGTATACATGTTGTCCACATTTCTTGGATATTATTTGTTAGATTACCTTTGTTATAAATACTGAAAAAACAATTTTTGAATTTTTATTCAAAAACTAATCGATACGAAGACAAGCTTTAATGCTGAAGTGGTTAGCATTTTCGTTATTTCTACAGTTGCTGTTATTAATTGTTTTCGAGTAATGAATTAAATAAAGTACACAAGATTTTGTTCTGTAGCACATGGAGTTGTTAAAAATTCTTCATCTTGGATGTGATTTTTATGAAATTTCAAAGGAGTTAATAACAGAAGGAATAACTCAAAATATATTGTAGGCACAAGATAGACTTTCATCCTTCTAACGAAAAGGATGTACTTATTTGGTCTATTGCACAGAACAATGTTTTGCGAAATCTTTTAGTATTATTCATATCTTTAAATCTGAAAGTTTTATTATGAAACATTGAGAAAGGTAACGTGAATATCACAGCAGAAAGAATTAAAGATACGTGGATTTTTTTATGTACAGAAAGATGCAATTTCATAATGAATTATTCCCCGTTTAGTTATCACCTCACAGTACCTTCATTTGGTATCTAGACTGTTGTATTGAATTTTGTATTCTTAAATTGTGAAGGTATTCCCTATAAGGAAAACAGAGCTTATATATGCAACTTTAGATAAGTTTCTATAACAAAGTATGATAGCAAACAAGCAATATATTCGTATTTTATTTTCAATTACAATTTAAAAATTATATTACTTCACCACGTTGAAATATTTGCTTGATTACTACTTGACAAAAGTTCATTGTTTATTAAAAGGCATTTAGAAGCAGCATGAGGGGTTTGGTTATGGGTCTCATAATTTTAATCCTCGATCCAAGTAAAAAGGACGACGCCTGAGTTTTCATCTCCCACTCCAAACCTCCATACCACCCATCAGGAGGACTTTCGACATTCATAGAGATTTAACTTGCATCGGGCCTGCTAAAAGATGGGTCTTTAATGGCATAAGGGCTCGAACCCACAACTCGAATCAAACACTGAAATCCACGAGTTCATGACCAACAGGATACCACAGCCACATTTCGCAATAAAAAATAACATATAATAATATAATAAAAAAAAAGTTAGTTGTTATATGAAACTTAAACCTCAAAGTTAAATTAATTAACTATAATTTACTGTAATTTTGAAGTTTAAGTAACTTATACGCAAACAATAATTATTTGATTTCAATAAAATTGTTTAATTAAGTTAAAACCACGTGTTCTTTCAAAATAAATACTTTAATAAGAAGTACATTAAATTAAATGGTAAAGTAATTTTCTTACTAAAAATGTAATAATGTAGTTTAGAAATAAAAGAAAAACTTATTTGAAAAAAGGGAAAAGTTTCATAAAAACTAATATATTGATAAAAATAAACAAGTGAAATGAACAATTTTGATAAATAGTGCAACAGTACACCTTCAACGCACCATTTTTGGTCATTTTTTTTTTTTTTTTTTACATTTTTTATCTCCTATTAATATTCAACTTTTATTTTTGATTTTTCAAAAAACTTCTCTGTGTTTGAATGTTGTTTTTATCTTATTTTGAGTTACATTTGTAATAATATTACTTGATCATGAATTTTTTTCACCGGAAAGGCTCCAAAAATGACATTTTCATTATTGCAAAGCACAATATTTAAAACTTTTATGCATCAATAAACCTAAAATTTTATATATATATTTTTCAACCACTGGTTCATAGAATACACTGTTCTTGAAATTTTATATTGAGTAAATGTTTTTTATATTGCAATAAAGTGAAAATTACAATGACTTTTAAAGAAAATGTCAGTGCTCAGAACTTCTTGGGTTTTTCTTCTAATTTCGAAGTCTCATAAGATCATAAAATATGTAATTGTAGGTCATATTATAGGTTAATTCAAAAACTTTTCTTCGAAGGTATACTGTTACCATAAGATCGTTTTCACCAAATATAATTAAATTTGAAACATATGTTAAGACAGAAAAATATTTCTATTTTAATGTAAACTCACGACATTACATCGGATACACATGTTTGTAATTCTAAATTAATAAATTTGCAAACATCCCTGAATATACAACTTTTTTCTTTGACATGTTAAGAGAAAAGCATGTTTGAAATTATGATATTGGAGACGAAATATAATACACATTTCATTCCAGAAAAAAATGGATTGACTCTGATATAAATGAGTAGTGTATAAAATACGTTCCTTTCTGTAGGGTAGCAAGGTCATAATATAATATTACTTATGGTACATTTGTCTATGTGAAAAAAAGAGTTCGATTCTATGCACATTAGGTTAAGTAACATTAAAGGTTCGCTTAAATTTCATTGTATTATAATGAAAACGAGAAAGTTTTAATTTAGAATTCTTAATTGAATGTTCCATTTTTCAATTCAAATTTCTATTGCAAATGAGGGGGAAAACTTATAAACCATATTATCTAACTACACTGCAATCACAAATTCTTTACATTCTTTTCGCATTAAATCTGTCGAGTATCTAAGTCATCCCATTATCAGGGTTTGGAAGTTTGGAGATTGGGGTTGCTAGCTCAGATGTCCTCCTCTTCACTGGACAGAGGCTCAAAATTACAAGGTTCTTCTCCAAAGCCCTCGTGTTATTTCTAACTGCAATTTTAATAAACAATCATTTAATTCTATACAATCTTTGAGTTAAATATAACGTTGAAAGTTATGTTAAACTAAAATCTCAATTTTTTTACGTAAACTTAGTTTTCGAAAGGATTTGTGTGATTCTAAAAAAATATCTTAATCATTTGATTGGAAAGTTAGAAAATTTATAGAAGTCTGTGTAAAAGACAGATTATTTGCTGCACTCTCCTTTAAGAGAAAAGTTCCTTAAAATTAATCTAGACAAAATTGATCGGTAGCCATAAATAGAATGTTGAGTCGAAAATAAAATTCATGTTACGAGCGAAAATGATTTTAATAATCCAAAAACGTTTGCTGCTAAGAATTTTAAAATAGGTTTCATATAATATTAGAGAAATTTAATTTTCTTTGAAATCGTAGACAAAACAATCTAAGCTTTCTGAACTTTTAGTAGCTCCAGGCCTCCATACCTAAAGGAAAATATCTACAAATCCTGAAGGAAAATATCTGCAAATGTTGTCGAAATCATATAATTAATAGTTTATAACTTTATTAGAAATGGAGACGACACTTTAAATTCTGTAAAAGCAATTTTGATATAGTTAAATATTGGAATTCTTTTTGTTAATATAATTAATTGAAAATTCATTCAAGTTAAATTACAATTCTCTTTGTTACAAAAAAGTTCCAAAAATTAATTCTTGGATTACCATGAATCTTGTAACAAATTAAGCATTAATTTTGGCTTTAAGAGCTCATATAGATTACTGTAAGGACAGAAATTTTTTCAAATATTTAGTATTTTAAATGCCTGCAATACATTACAATATTACCAAATATAATGTTAAATAAATTTTACCAAATTTATGATATAGATTTGTAAATCTATTTAATATTCGAAAGGAAACTGTTCCCTTGTAAACAATTTTAAAGAAGTTAACAATTACTTAATTATTTTAAGATATATGTTAATATATCTTAAAATCTTATATATCTTATCATCAGATATATGTTAATCCAATTTTGACATTAACTTTTGCTTAGAGAAGATAAAAAATAATTTAATTAAAAATAAGATTCGTTTTTACAAAACTGGATTGGGAACGGGACCGCATCACATCTTTTGTTATTGAAATATCGCTAACTCGATTAGAACTGAAAAGAACTTCCTGCATATTTTTATGATTCGAATGAAAAATGTTTACCATTGAATGAAAGAGATATTATTTAGGAAAGTCGCTTTATTTCTTTTAATTCAGTTTCATTTTCACGTACTTGCCCTCTGTGAGTGGTGAGAGTAAATATATAAGCCCATTGAGCAAAGCAAAATAGCCTCTAACCTTAGAAACAAATTTTCTATATATCTGATGTGATAGAATATCGGATAGAATAAAAGTAATCAATGACAAAATACACTGAAGTGCAAAAATTCAAAGAATAGCAATGTGAAATTCAGGCGGCAATACCATCTCGTAAGAAATGTATAAAGAAATATATAAATAGAATGTAAATTATCAGGGCTTTTATTTGTATTCAAATGACTCATGTGAAACATTTACCGACGGGATTATGACTGCTCGACAGGAATTAATAGACTTAGAACGCGGAATGCCAGTAAGAGCTAGGTTCATAGCACATTCCATTGCTGAAATTGTTATGGAATTCTACATTCCTCCGTCCATAGTATCAAGAATGTGATGAAAATATGTAATTGTAGGCATTACCTCTCTCCATGGACAACGCAATATCCGACAGCATCTACTTAATAACCGAAGTATTAGTTTTAGGACCAACACAAAAATGAACCAAGGGGGCTGGTAACCACCAAGGATCGTAGCTAAGCCCTTCGTATTTGGTTCGAGAAGCTCAGCCCATATTGCCTCCCCCCTCCCCAATTATCAGTGGCACTATGAGGAGGGTATGAGGGAGTCTAGGAAGGCCAGAAATTATATATTCGGTAGTCCCTTCTTTGCTTCAAAATTGCCGCTATCAAAATGTCTACATTGAGTAGTTAGTATTACCAGACATGTAATATTATGTAAAATGACAGCAACAATCAATGTTGGACGTACCACAGACATGTTTGTAAGATCTGTAAAAAAAGTACTCTGAAATTTGGGGCAGATGGGACACTGCAGCAAAAGACCGACTCGAGAACCTTTACTAACAACATGACATCGGCTTCTGCGTCACTTTCGGGCTCGTGAACATATTGCTTGGTCTCCAAGTGACATTGATTGTTGAGATGAATCTCGATTCCGTTTGGTAAAAACTAATAAGAGGGCTCTAATATGGCGCAGAGCTCGTGAAACTATGGACCCAGGCTATCAATAAGGCAATGTGCAAGCTGATGCTAACTCCATAATGGTGTGGAATGTTCTTGCTTCACATGGACTAGGCTCTTTAGTAAACTTGGACCAATTGACTAGAAATATTTATATGTTCAATTACTTGGAGAACGTTTTCAAATACTCATTTACTTCACGTATCCAAACAACTATGCAATTTTGCATGAAGACAATATATCATATCATCAGGCCAAAATAATCTGGTTTGGCTTCAGCAACATTTTGAATAGTTCCAACCGAATATAAAGCCACTTAGATCTCCAGACATGAAGCTTAACGATCACATATGAAACAGGATCGAGAAAGATTAATTCGTGCACAAAATCCTGCACTGGCAACCATTTTCACAAATATAGATGGCTGTAGATGTAAAATAGTTGAACATATCTTTAAGGTATTTATGATGACATGGAGAGTCAATGCCACGTCGAGTACCCGCACTTCACCGGGCAAATGGAGGTTCCACATCATATTTAGTGGCATCCTATGACTTTTGAGACTTCAGTATATTTTCATTACATAACGTCTGGGAATTAAAATATGTAATAAAAATCAATTTTCTTTTGTTTTGTTGTAATAAGTTCCAGTCTCTTCAAACAACTCAAGAAACCGCACAGAAAACTTTGAATGCTTATTATCATCAAATAACAGTATTATTTTCATATCACTTTTAATCTTCGGGAATTAATATGAATTATACTTAAGATATTTTGCGGTAAGCAAAAGTAAAACACCAATTTTCTGGAATATAAAAAAGTGAGCCTTTTTTTCCGCCTAAAAAATTGCTTTGATTATTAAGTAATTTGTTGCTGATAAAATTCTGCAGATTTAATTTGCTCCAGTTTTATAAAATTTTTACAGGAGATACAAATATTCTCCAAATTTTCTTTAAAGTACAGGAAGGAAAGATAGGATCAAAAATTAAAAATGCCAACTATTATCAGCTTCAATGATTTTCAAAATCCATATTAAGTTAATATTATGTTTAAAATTATTTATGTAAAACGTGCTGCACATGAATGCAATAACTTTTCTGTATTAATATCGCATAAATTCGAATCAAAAGTTTCTCTCACATTTATTCTTGTATATCATATTTACTATTATCTCATTTTCCGAGGATAATTTACTTATAAAAGTGCAAGTTTTCCAAATTTTAATTTATGATACTGATCTCTAATTCCCATTCCTTAATTCTTTATTTTCAGCTGTTAATACTATTTTTCTTGATATAGAAATTCTTCTTTAATTTAAGAGAATGGGAGTACAATATCTCATACTCGTATAAAATTGAACATTAAAAGCTTCCCAAGGGACCTCTATTGCATTTCTACGAATAGAGAGATTAAATATGTATTATATGACACTGTGTTTCAAATTTTGAGGGTTCTGTCTGGAAATGAATTTTCCTACATAAGATGCATTAATGCTTGTGTAAATGTACGACCCAAAGAATTAAAACAAATTATTCATCATATGTTACGAGTATTGAATAACATATGCTCCTTACTTTCTTATACATATTTAAGGCAGCTTCAGAATTAAGCGGAATGAAATGACATCACGTATAAAATAAGTCCAAAAATAATGCATTTATTATTTTCTCATAACTTAAGTAGTTTTGAAGAAAAGAGCAATAATAATTATGAGTTGATTTCTTATTTTGATTGTAAAAGTATAAAGAGAAAAACCAGCTCAAATTTCGTTGTAACACTTAAGCATTTAAATATGTAACTTTTAACTATATGTATTATCACATTTATTTGAGAATAAGAATCACTAAGAATTTTTTTGCAACTTTAATTGGAATGATTTTAGCCTTTTCGAATGTTTCATTCTTTGTTAAAATTCACATATTTTCAATAACAATGAGACAAATCTGCAATTCAAATAAGTTCTGGAAATTGAAACAATTTATTTACTAACACTAAGAGTATTGACTCAATATATTTCTATTCATACCTTAACCGCGTTATACATTATATATTCTCATTCATACCATACTTCTCTGAAAGTGTTATGAAAATCACCTCCCCCCCCCCCCCCCATAATAATACCTATTTTCTCTCCTTCCGAAATATTTCATCATTACATGTACACGTGTCGTTCCTATTTTTCCGAGATCACCTTCAGAACTTAGGAGTAATATTAACTTGCACATATTCGTGATATTCTTCGCTTCATCATGTTTAACTGTAGATCCAGATTGAGGGACTATCCTTTTCAAACAGTTTATTTCCCCTTTCGAAAAACTCTTTGCCTATATTATTTTGACCCCTATAGCGTCACGAACTTGTTTCTGTTCAACCGTGGTTTTGAGCTCTGAAGCAACTGAAGATCCACCATGAAGCGAGAATGATGCACTTTAAATCTGGTCAAGTTCCAAGTCCTCCCATTTGTATGATCTGGAAGTTTGGAGAGGGAGATATCAGCTTTATTGTCGTTCTCGTCACTTGACCGAGGCTCAAAATGAAGAGATTGAATGCCAATACCTCTCATGTTGCTTCCCAATTTGACGTTAATAACAATCAATAATCGTTTATGTTATTTTCTCCCAAAACCTTGGGGTGTCTTGATTGTTTCATTATTTTTTTGGGTAAATCTTAACATAAATATAAATGCAATAAAGTAACGTTCTAAAGAACACAACTACATGCATTTTAAGTTTTATTACATTTTCTTCCACAAAAATAGTACTTTCATTTTGAAATTTAAGACATCTTATTGAAATTTCATTACAATTTTTTTATTGAACGTAGTATGCATCAGTCATTGCAAATGCGTACAAGAAAATGATATAATATGCAGAATTTTGATTCGATAACGAAACGCGATACATTTTTCTTCCCATCAAATGATCCGTCATTATAAATAACAGTATACCCATGCTTTGAAGAAATAAAAAAAAAAAAGAAAAGGGAACATTAAGATATTAATTGTATATAATTTTAATAGCAAAAGTCATAAAGTCAAATGAGAAAGAGAATAACATTATTTGTAAACTTTCTAATCAAAAGTTTGCACCAGTCATTTGACCGTCATGGGACGAATTGGAGGAGATACCCAAAATTTTCGAATAACGCTTCCCTAGACGGAGCTTGATGCAAAGCGCATTTCTTCCTCTATGGGCACGTGTCCCGTTACTCTTAACGAGCTCTTTATTGTCCATAGCGTCATCTGAAAAGATTTTATCTTCCTGTAGAAAATGTTCTCGCCGTAGCTGTTTCACTCTCTCCTCGTTTTTTAAGATGTCAAATTTAAGTGAATAATACGCTGCTGTGATTGTGATTGTTTATTAACGTTGCACTGAGAAGCTAAACGAGGGTCAATGGCGACGGACCTCGTAATTTAGAGCTTTGGGTAAGTGATGGTGACTATATCCCAGTTGGCACCTCCATTTTCCAACTTCCACATCACCCCATCAGGAGGACTTGGAACCTGGATCAGATTTAAAGTGCATCAGTCAAGCAACATGGTGGGGTTTTAGTGACGTCAAGTCACTAAAACTCCACCCTCGTTTGTTTCCCACAACTCGACAAAAACAACACCACACGCTAATCCGTAATCATGACTATTACGCTACCGCATCAGTCACATAAAAAAAAAGCACTGCTAATAAATTCTGCTTCCTGCTAGGAAAAGGTGTTGCACAAATTATTGTGATTTTGGAAATAACACTAAGATGATACTTAGAGGGGAATTCAGGTGTAGGAGGGATTTTCTCTTATCAAAAATGGTAACATGTCGACTGATGATAAACCTCGTTCTGGACAACCATTAATATAGTGAACAGACTAAAAATATCGAGAAAATTCGTAAAGACCGACGACAAACCTTTGAACATATGTGAAAACAAATTTGATTGCCTTGGAGCTCAGATCAAGGAATTTCAACAGAAAATTTTGGAATGAAGATGACTCACTGTTAAATTTGTGTCTCGCGTTCTGACTGACCAGCATAAAAAGCCATTTTAATGGCAAGACTCCCGTGCCTTATTATTGATCTATAATTAAAATTCATTAAAATGCGCTATCTTATATAGCTCAGGAAAATTTATTTATTTGTCTGTTACAATTTAATTACTTAGATGCACATTCACGCATATTTAAAAATAATATTAAATACAAATCTTATTCAATTCTATAAAACAGCTCCTTGTTTTTATCAACAGTTTCTTGAAGCTCAATAAAGAACCCAAATCTACTGTGACCGAAATTTTGCAAGATTTATTTTTCATCTAAAATAGTCCGAAATATTAAATATATAAAGTTTGATATTTATAAGACTTTCCTTTACACAATATCTTAAAAATATTTTATTTGTTTACTTAGTATCTTAAGTTATGAATACCACCGAAAGGTAGCCGAGACCATAAAATGTTTCAAATTTTACTTGTTTTAATTTTTCTCATCAAAAATAGAGCGTGATTCGCTGATTCCCAAGTGTATTGTTTATTCGAATTTGAAAAATGGAATAAAACAAAATTAAATTGTAAAACTGTGAACTAATGTCCCACATCATTGATATAAGAACTTGCATTTGCATTTTTTTCAAAAACGTGTTTCCTAACGATACTGGTACACTTTCCTCAAACTCTATTTTGTCCATAGTGTGCAAATTTGTTTTCAAGATAAAATGATATTATTTCCTTTAAATTAAAAAGCAATGTTATCTTAAACACTCTCAAAGTTTAGTTATTGCACAATTATTTAATAAAAATTAAATGAAAATATTACTGTGGGATGAAAATATCTTTCAAAGTGATCGTACAACTAGTGGCAGCATTGATGAGGTAATGAACTATATCAAACTAATGAAGAAATTTGCAATTCAACATATTAGGGAATGTATTCAGATCACTTTGTTTCAATTTTGCTTGAGTTTAATGAAACAGGAATTCCGAAGCTAAAAGCCAACAGAATATTTTATTGAATATTTAGATGAAAGATTTTTCAAGGATATGACAATTTTCTCAAACATTAAATCTGTTTCATTAACTGGCAAAATCCTCAATGTGTCTCAAGAAAAAATACAGATCTTTGTTGGGTATAGTACTCTTTTGTCCTGTTATACGTATTTAAGAATTGAAATGATATGAAAACGATACTTGTAGATGTCAGTTAGTACATACAATATTAGTAGAGATCATTTCATTCAAATTCGCAGCAATTTAAAAGTTGCGAATGGCAATGATGCTCCTAAGAAAAGTTAAAGAATACGCTTAAAAAGTCAGATCTCTTTTAAATAAAATTTGCAGAGATTGCTTGAAACAGAAAAGAACGAAAGCTGTGTAAGTTCATGAACAGGTTATCTCCTTTTATGTACAAGTCTTAATGCAATAATATGTAAGAATAAAACTAAACTCTCAAGAATTAAAAGTGCTTATTAAGTGTTCGAAATATGGCTTGCCCTTATATTTCTATTTTACAAAGGAAAGGCTACTGATGTAAAATATCTTGAAGATAATAGTTTATTGGACTTCGGGGGAAACAGTTGTGCTGAATCTTTCCGATTCATTACATTCTGCATCATGGATATATGGGGGCCGACTTTTCATACTAGAATTATTATAAGATTTTCAACTCAACAGAGAATTGGTAGCTATCCATTGGGACTTTTAGGATGAATAAAGTTCTAAATTTTTCAAATTTGAAAACTTATTTGGAAATAAAGCATGAAGGCCAAGGGTCAATTGACCAAATATTGCTTGACGACTAAAACATTTGCCTTGTGAAACGGTTTGACAGCAAATGTGTTATAATAGCATCAAGTAACATGGAAAAATTCCAATCGCAATATGTACCAAGTGTCCCCAGAAAGACAAAACTTACTTAGAAATTAATTGCTTAACCATTGAAAGGAATCACAATAATTATAGCTTCAGTAATCTTGGCCACACCATTAGCTTCTATAGGATGAAGCACCGTACAAACAAGAGACGTATGAGAGCTATACTGTACATGATTGATTTCGCGATTTCAAGTGCATGGATCGACCATAGAAACAAGATGATTAAAAGAAGGAAAAGGAAGGACATTCTTGATTAGTTTGCTTTCCGACTGGATAAGGCGATTACCTTGATCCACTGATTGGTAAAAATACCTGCTGTAATTCCAGTCTTTGGCTTATCCATTGATGAAGATGATGAGCTCCCAAAGAATAGATTTATAACAGGCATTCCACATTAAGTAGCACGTAACAAAAATACCAAACAAATATCCGAATTAATTGAGGATGTAAACAATCGAAGCCGATGTAGAAAAAATAATTTCTCAGCTTTAACTATAGTCCGATACAGAGACTAAAAGATTTTGTTTAATGTTTCGCAGCATCGAAAAATTGTTTTAAAACTTTTTATGGAAATTTTAAATACAATAATATCAACACGACATATTAATTATGCTTATTTTGTGTAACGTTTTTATATTGCATATATTATGTGATTTAAACTAAAATAAACTAGAGAAACTACTTTTGATAAAAATTTTAAAATTTTAATTCAGACTCGACGTGATCGATATGTATCTAATGTGACACATGTTCTCTAGCTCTAAATTGTTTAAGAAAAACTTTAATCTCACTTTTGTATTTCAAAGATTTCTAAAAGGTATTAAAATACCTTCCATAAAATATCAAACCGTAATTTTTATCTCGGATCCGAGGAGCATATTCCAACTAAGAACGAATGAGTGATAATTCTTTCAGTTACGCTCCAAAGGAGGCCAAAGTTTCAAATGAGAAAAATAGAAATCACAGATACAATTTCATATAATAACAAACCTAAAGGAAAAGTAGGTACTTCTGATAAATTAAATGCCACGTATACATAGAAAGAGGAATTAAGAGATGAATTGAGTGCTTATTTTACAAAGTAATTTATGTGGGTACAATAAATCCGTTTATTGTTCTAATGCAAATTCTTACTCAATCGAAACAAGATATACAAAAGATACCTTTCTCTGAAAGAAATAAAATAATAGCTGTCTAAACCTCACAGAAATATTAAGCTGAAAACATATACTAATAATAATAACAAAAGAAATAGGTAGTTGCAGCAAATCAAAAACAATAAAATAACAAACACCTGAAACCGGAAGATATAATGCATACGGTCCAAAAAGCAATCAACAAACGTTCACGAGATGTGCTTCATGCTTAGTTATTTTTACCAAGGGCATATAAATATATGCTTTAAATCTTGTATGCCATTAAAAAAATATATCAAGACAATAGATATAAAGCGTAATAAATCTGCAATTTAAACCAAAATATTTTGGAACTTTGACAAAATTTAACGTGCATCAACGTTTAAAGGAATAAGAAAGCAAGAAAAAGGAGGAGGAGAACTATAAAAGGTATAAAATGGGCTGTCTATTTTAATAAACATAGGGATAAATAGTATAAACCAAAAAAAAATATTTGCTATGGTCTATAATAAATAGAATTTTAAACCAATACAAGAAAAATGCAACTTTTTTTCAACTGAGCGCGAAGGTTAAAAAAATAAAATATGAATTATATTTTTTCTTGCTCCTCATTCTTAAAAATTATTTTTACTTATGTAATATAATAAATCGATATTTAATTCAAAAATTACTTTTGCACATAATCAACAGAATTAAAAAACTAAAATTGGAAACTATGTCATACTTTAACTTCTGGTATCAGCAATTTTCCACATTTCCCTCTGTTTTTCAATATTTATGGTAGAATTTCATATATTTAATGTATGCTTATTAATGTTTTTATAGCCGTTCCTTAATAAGAGTTCAGACTTCATAAGGCGTTAAGAATTTATTTGCATTTTTGTTCACTAATGACAATAATTATTTTCCTCATGGTAACATCGCTTACGAATTATTCTATTTATATAACTGTTTTATTCGACTGAAAGCAATCTGTCTCAATAATTCATAACTTGCATTTGTGTTTTTCAAAAATTACATAAAACTGTTCATTTCTTCCTAAAAGTTAAAAATGATAAAATAGTTGCCTTGAAGTTTCCATTAAAAAAAGAAATATTAAAGTAGTTAAAACCAATAAATCTTAAAATGAAAAGTAAAATTATTTTGGCTTCAATATATGTATTCCATATAAAAGAAAAATATATTTATGTGCATTTTTGAACATTCTGTTATGGTAATATTAAAATGCTTATAACCTGTCTTCAGTTATTCTTTTAAATGTAAAAAAAATCGTTTAATCTTTCATATCAATTTTTCAAAAGCTATGTGTAGCAATGTCTTATGCATATAAAAAATTGTTTCTAAAGTTTGGAGTTTTTCCAGCTCAAAAAGATTTAGGATGAAAGTTGATAGTTCCATGAATGCTAGAATTGAAAAGTGCATCGCATTTTAAAATAATTTCCATTGAGCCATTTTTGAAGGAAATATTTTTATTTAATGCCACTTTGAATTTTAGAAAAAATGAAATGAGGCGCGCGCGCGCGCGTGTGTGTGTGTGCAGGCTTCCTTTAATTCTTGCACTGTGTATGGCCTTATCAACCCTTTTTGTTTTTGCCTTTTCAATGTATGTAATGTTTTCTTCTTGTGGGTAAATAGTCCACCATGTTTGTTAAATTTCTTCGAGTGTTGATATGGTAATATAAATATAATATTTGCTAATATGGGTGCATATTTTATGTTATTAAAGTTTTTTGGTTCTATTAGTTACATCATATTCTCATATTTTAGATTTCTATCAGTTGGTTGTCTTTTTCTTAAATGCGTATAAAGAGCCTTTTTTTGTTTTCGATCTCTATTCTATCTTTGTTATATGTGTTTGATTGTTATATATCTATATCTCAAATGTATCTTTGGTTTTGTAACCATTTTTTATTGATTTTTTTTGTAGATGGGTATAGTTTGGCAAATAATTGTGGAATAATTCAGTCTAATGGTCTAAATAATATTATAACATCCAATATATAATACTCCCTTATTTTGCCTTTCTTCTAATTTTGGTCTTTTATGGTTTTTCAATTTATGAATTTTTTTTTTTTTGTTTTGTTTATTTTGACAGCTGTTTATTCAATTTTTCTTTTAATTTACTGACTTTTGAAATTTTCGCTACAGCAAGTAACGTTTTTTCTTTAATAGTTAAATTTGCATATTTATTTTTATTCATTTTCATTGTTTACAATGTTTTATTTGTAAATTTTTAAGAATTGTTAATTACATGTAATGCAACATTAATCAATCTATTCTCAGAAGCTTCTCTAAAGATATTTTTGCTTTTTTTTTCCTTACAAACAACAAAGCCTCTAATATTTCCGTGAACGTTTTTATCCTAAAAATCAAAAATTGAAATAAATTTATGAAATTTAAATGTTTAAATTGTATTATGAGACATGACTTTATGAAAAATACGCACTATTAAAATTCATACAATGCAGATATCAATTAAAAGTTTCATATTTTAACCTTAAATTAATTGGAAATTTAATTTATTTAAACGTACTGTAAATTTGAAAGTAATGACAATTTTATCTAGAGTATAAATTTTTATATTGTGAATGTACTGCATCATACTTAACTCGAAAAGAGGTGAGGGATTATTCTCTATAGGAAGCCGCTTAAATAATCTGTAAATTTTTCATTATATTTTGAAATTCTTTTATGTTACAATGTTAAAATATAATTGTATTTGTATTCCATATGGATAATCAGTGTTAATAAACCATTAATCATGAATCAATACGACACTCGGATCAGTTGCGGAATCCATTTTATAGAGGAACCGCTGTAGCTAGTGGCCATGATCTCGGACTCGCGGTTAACGATTTTCGTATGTCGTGGGTTCGAGCCTCGAAGCAACTAAAGACCAAATATGAAGCCGGAGTTGATGCCTTTTTGAGGGGACACGGCACCTTTGACCAATTTTTTTTTATTTAAGTGTTTAAACTTATCTTTTGTGTTTATTATTAACAGTTACTGTTAAACAAAATAATTTTACATGAAAAAGGGCTTAATTTGATAAAAATTTTAAAAATTAAATCCTTTAAAAAATTTCAATGATTTTAAAATTTCTTCTTCTTTAATAATTATCCTTATTTTGACACCAGAATTTTTTCTGGCTCATAAGAATATATGTAACAACTTTAGGGATCAATTTTGCAATAAACAAATTAGTTTTTGAGAAAAAAAATTAAAAAAGCATACATCTATGGAAAATAGGTCAAAAAAACATGATTTCTGCTACATGTTCTATTATAATATTTTCTCTATTCAAAATATTGGAAAATGGATCCCTAATTTTACTAAGCACATTATAACAAACAAACACGCCGAAATTCAAGTTTTTTAATAAGTATCTGTTAAAGTCTTGTAGTTTTAAAGCCATGGTTTCATGAAAAATCCCGAACTGAGAAAACGCTATTTAAAGAATAACAATCAGTAAAAAAATATAAAAACAATGTCTAATTTTTGTAATAATTTGTCCATATAATATATAGATATATATCTTTTAAATAAAGCATAATATAGTTCAATTTGAAAGCATTTAACAAAAATATAAGCTTTTATAAAAGTTTGTCTGAGCCTGAAATTGCGAAAAATTTGAAATCTTCATCTGACTGCTCTTTGAAAGAAACATATGTTAAATATATTTAAATATAAATTAAATATATCTGATAAATAAAGTAAAAGTATATAAAATGTACAATGGAAAATTTAAAATATTTTGTAAAATTTATTTTGCTACTTAATTTCAACATCTAATATAAAATAAAGTAAAACATGTTTAATCTAAATTGTACTATTTTTTCAATCAGATCGTTTTAAAACTTCGCACAGTTATACCAGAGGTATCAAGGTACATTTTGAGCTAAAAATTGAAAAATCGATATTTTCATCGATTTTTGGCATTTGAAAGGTACCAAGTCCCCTTAAATCTATTTGGGCTCATGTGTCATCCTCGTCACTTCACCGAGGTTCAGAATTACGAGGTCCGTCGTCAATAGCCATCCTGTTGTGTGCAGTGCTACATTAAGGAGACCAATCAGTCAATCAATCCACTTTATAGGCCTCTAAGCAAAAAGATTTCATAGAGGAATTTTTATGGGTATATTTATGGGGCTTATGTTAGCGGGTTTATTTATTATTTGCGTCATAATCCAAAAAAATGTGATTTTGTGTGCTAGAGGTAACGAAAAGCTTATATAACCCCTTTGTAATTTCTAGTTGTTACAAATCATTTGAATTTAAAATAAGGCCGTCTACCAAATAACTCTTAAAACTTAAAATAACTCTTTTTGATTCAGGTTAGAAATATCGTTGTTCACGAACTGAAATTCTTGATTAATTTTTTTTTTAATTTTAACTACTTGCTATATAACTTTCTTAAGTATTATTACATAATTTTATTTTCTTTTGCATTTATAAAATAAATGAAATAATACCCAACCAATTGAGCCACCTCGATTGTTGAAATTCTTCAAACCACATTTTATATTCTTCCTTTGAGCGGGCAGGACATTTTTCGTCTTTTTTCTTTTTGATAATTAATCTAAATGCTATATTGTCCTTTGAACTGCACTTCATTCCATATTTTACTTTTCTTAAATTCTCCTGTTTCAATAGGAAGTTTTCCAGAAAATTTAACAAAAATGCACGACCGCATGAGTTCATTAAGTACCACGTTGAATTAATATTGCTCAATAGAATTTCAAGCACATTTTTTCAGTAAACTTGAAATGGATAAAACTTTTTTCGAGATTATTTTGTTGCATCTGTTTATTTTATTAGCACTTGCACTGCAAAATAGTATATACAGATGATTTAACTCTAATTGATCATAATTTAGTTGGTAGAATTATAAGAATCATAGTATTTATAAACAAGTTTTGTCCCTTATTATTTTTATTCATTTCATTTTATGAAAGAATTAAGATTACTAAGAATATACTATCACGTGAAGCAAAATATTTAATTAGATAAAACTAAATGTTTAAATTAAAATTAAAAATAATTTTAAAATGCTGTTTAGAAAAATTAAATATGAATCCTTTTTGCTCTTGAAACCCATTATTCTAATTTTATTCATATTTATCCGACACTAATGACATCCCTCTTTAATTAAAAATTTTTTTAGAAACGCGGAGCAAAAGTAAAGGTTCTTGACCGTTTTGGAGACCTTTTCAGAGTTTGGCGAAAAGCTTGATCCTCCCTATATTTAATTGTAGTACCTCCGAATCGAACAAGAACTGTAGACATCTCGTCTAATAACTATAGATCCAAATGTACTGACATTGCGCTCATGTTATCTGTTAGGAAAGGATGGAGTGCGATTAATTAAAATTGCTTTGTTCAAGTATGCCCATTGTCTCTGTTTCCAGTCTAGCAAATTTTGGATCCCTTTCCCCCTTCTAACTGGTGTACGAGTTTTTTCATGTTTATTTATCTCATTGTAGTAATATAAGCAGGATCCTGGATAGAATAAATTAATATTTGAATCAGACGTAATGTCTTTTCATTTGTTAGAGGGCTCTAGTCTCATTTCGTAATCATTATCTAATTCTCTAATGTTTGACTATACTATCTCAGATACAAAATTACCAGATTGTCTTAGAAAATCAATTTAAGGAGACTTAGTACCTTTGCACCTTCAAAAATTCGATTTTTCAAATTTGTTTTTAAAAAATAGTGTTGAATGTTAGGAGCATTTTAAAGCAAATCGCGTCAAAATCCGACAATTATTACACCCTGTGCAGCAAAAAATGTAAATGTCTAAAGTGGCTTGTTCTATGTAATGCAATGGTAAGCAAACCTCTTTTTCTCAATTTGTTATTTTCACACTTTCCTACAGGATTGAAAAAATGTTTTGCATGCAGAGCCTTAAAATTTTACATGAGTGTTGTACTTGCAGATCTTTATTCTGTGAACCTCAATTTTGTTAATAGGATGATTAGATTTTATTTTATAACATGATACATGAAAAAAAGTTACTAAAGACAAACTTGATAGCTTTTTTAATTTTTCAATTTTTTTAATGTAAGATAAATTTTAAATTTGAGGTTTACAGAATAAGGTCATTATTTAGCTTTAATTTGGTATAAGAATTATAGTTCTAATGTACATCTTTCAAATGTTATCTTGTGGGTAACGTAAGGTAAGCTAATTTATTTTTTAATTTTTGTACGCATATTTCATGTTGTAGAAGAAAATATATTAATTTAATAGCAAAACTTGACCCAATATTTTAAACTATACACTTTATTACACAAACTGGCAAAGTTCCATGTTCAAATGAGCAACAATTGTTGATTTATGAAGAATCAAAAAAAGAGTTTGTCAAAATATTTTACTTTTGATTTCGAAAGGTACTAAGTCCCCTTAATTTTTAACTTTAAAATCCGAGATTAAGATAGTGTTTCAATATAAATATTTAATCCAGTAATTCACATAAATTCACAAGTAACCCGAAAAACAAAAAAGACAACGAAGGAGTTCCCTTTAGTAGCTTTGATGATGGTAGAAGTAAATATCGACATTGGTAGTTAATAGTGCAAAATGTTAAAAAAAAATTGGCTGTTGTAAGTGAAATTTTTACTCGTATTACACGGAATAATTACTAGCAAACGATACTTTTAAACTTGGATGGAATAATTTTAAAATCCTTTGTGTTGCACGTGATTCCTCTTACGACTATTCACTCTCTGATTGTTTCTTTCTCTATTGCTTCCTGGCACAAACGAGGTTATTAACAATCTCATAAGATTCTAAGCGCGTGAGAATTTCATTTCCGTGAACTCTTTTAAGTGACGAACCATTAGTAGTGAAAGAGAGAGCGAGTTTACTTCAGTGAATCATTACGAAAAAAGTATTAGAGTTATTTCCGAAATAATGATGATGAAAATAATGGGAACATTTACAAAAGAGCTAAATAAAGGATTCAAAAACTGACGCATCATTTAAGGCTCCAGTCAACCAGACATTTTGAATTCGTGATTATAATGGCAACCCAGTGTATGTTTACTTTCATTCACAAATGTAGACTAGCGTATTTATTTATATATATTCGAAGATATTATATAGTAGTGATATCAATAACTATCCTATCTTATTGGAAATAGACTAACAAATGAAGATTAATTTCATTTTTAAAGTTTGACAACAATAGTTATATTTTTCTAAAAGCATTTTTAATTTGTAAACTTTTCATTAGCTTTTTTTTTTAGTTTCGATATCTGAACAGAATATTATCATATACTTTAATTTTAATATTTGAATACTATGTGAATTTTTTTATCAAAGATTATTTTTTTATTTAATTTGTTCTTAAATTTGGTCGTCAGTTTTGTACTTTAAAGTGTTTGTATTATTGAAGGATTTTTAAATTACTTAAAAAAATAAATAAAAGATGTTAGTTGTGATTGAGCTATAAAGAGTATTTTTTTAATAAACAAAATATATAGAAACACTCCAAAGTTTAATATATAATACTTACTTTTTGTAAGCGATGTCGCGCGTTCTCAGTTATCAATTTTATGTAAATATCTGAATTATTTTACGTATTGTATGTGAAAAACTACTTCACTTGGAGTTCAAGTTAAGAATTTCATTGGGTGAGCCAAATTTATTTATTACTCAATAAGAGGTAAGCTAAGAAATTTAAAGATTTTCTTTGAAAGCTCAGCAATCTATTGAATTCTTAAAAATATTCTTAAATTTATGTGAAGACCTTAAGTACCTTAAAAGAAATATTAAAATAAATAATTGGTCATCCGATATTATGTGCAGTAATTGCTTGAATTGACGATCTAACGACGTAGTTAATGCATGTTCATCAATAAAAATTTTTTTATCAAGCACTGATTATAGAATGAATCCATAACAGGTCAATTGAAAAGTCCCCGCTCTACCATAGTAAAGCACATATTTTTTGGCAAAATTAGTTTTTTTTTATTCAACATAATTCCCTTCAAGGGTGATACACTGATTATAGGGACCCTCCAACTTTTCGATACCATTTTTGTAGTACGATTTGTCCTTTGCTTCAAAATAGGCCTCAGTTTCGGCGATCACCTCTTCATTCGACGAAAATTTCTTCCCAGCGAGCATTCTTTTGAGATCTGAGAACAGAAAATAGTCGCTGGGGGCCAGTTCTGGAGAATACGGTGGATGAGGAAGCAATTCAAAGCTCAATTCATGAATTTTTACCATCGTTTTCACTGACTTGTAACACGGTGCATTGTCTTGGGGAAGTAGCACTTTCTTTTTCTTCAAATGCGGCCGTTTTTCGGCGATTTCGTTCTTCAAACGGTCCAATAACGTTATGTAATAGTCGCTGTTGATGATCCTTCCTTTTTCAAGGTAGTCAATGAAAATTATTCCATGCGCATCCCAAAATACAGACGCCATAACCTTGCCAGCCGACTGCTGCGTTTTCCCACGCTTTGGAGCGGGTTCATCGTGTGCAGTCCACTCGGATGACTGTCGATTGGACTTCGGAGTGAAATGATGGATTCACATATTGTCACATATCGTCACATATCGATCCATTGTCACATATCGATGCAAAAATTCGGGTTTATTACGCTTGATCATCTTCAAACACTGCTCCGAATCATCCACTCGCCTTTGTTTTTGGTCAAAAGTGAGCTCGCGCGGCACCCACTTTGCACAGAGCTTTCTCATACCCAAATATTCGTGAATGATATGATGTACACGTTCAGTTGATATCTTTAGAGTGTCTGCTATTTCATTCAATTTCAATTTACGATCATTCAAAATCATTTTGTGTATTTTCTTAATGTTTTCGTTGATAACAACTTCTTTTGGGCGTCCACCGTCTTCGGTGCTCATTTCACCACGTCTAAACTTAGCATACCAATCCTTGATGGTTGATTTTCCTGGGACAGTGTCCGGAAACTCGGCATCAAGCCAAGTGTTTGCTTCAACCGTATTTTTTCCCTTCAAAAAGCAATATTTTATCAACACGCGGAATTCCTTTTTATCCATTTTTTTCACAATAACAAAAGTTGCTTCACTCAAAATGCTATAATTCACAAACTAATGATCCGACAGCTGTCAAATTTATACACGCATCTTTTGAGGGTTAGGGCTAACTAAAAAACATATGGATTTAATTCTAGTATCACCATCTATGTGTCAGGCAAGGGACTTTTCAATTGACCTGTTATATGTTTAGATACATTGAAGGATTGAATATAATTTATTCTTTGTTTAATAATTTCAATACAATTTGACTAATGAACTGTTAGTTACAAATTATGACTAATCAATTAGGAGCTAGGTACTATTGAAAGGAAAATTGATCAGGGTAAAGAAGATGCACAAAAAAAATGAAAGAGAATGATAATTCTAATAGAAAATTTTAATCCCAATGTTTTCGAATTCTTAATTTTGAAAATGAAAATTAGACACATGACACTAATTTCATGTACTTTTGAATTAAAATTAGATACACTTTTTTTCTATTAATGCTTTCATAAACATAATTTTGCACTGTTTTCTTTTCTCTTTCTCTATATACTTTTCTTTTATAAACTAAGGTTAATCCTTCATTATATATATTTTGCTTTTATAAGAAAACCTATTTTCATACAATTAATATAGTTAAATAAATTTAATTTCCTTTGTAATTATATATTACGTATTTGAAACAAAAAATGGATTATTAAGTTGTATACTTCTCATCCCTTGATGGTTAAAATTGAATTTTAAGAAAAAATAATTTTCAATTATCTTCTGAATTTGCTTTCATGTTAATAATAAATATGGGAAATTCGATTATTAGCGATGTTGCCCTTACGAAAGAAAATATTCCTGAATAATGTAAATAAATAGACATAATTTTTACTTCTGATTGGCACATATATATTAGCATCATTATTCTGCGGGTGTGTCTGAAAATTAAAAATGATTTCTTCTAGTTAATCAAATTAACACTTATGTTGTGTAGAAAGAAAAAATATTCAATATAAATAGGAATGCAAATTAGTATCATTCACTTAGTGCTGTTCATTAATCCTTTAAAAATCCAAAAAGAGGGAAAATATTTAACGTCCACACTTTTTTAGCATCTACTTGGAAAAATTTTATTAAATGTTTTCAGTGACAATTATTTATCTGGCATCTGGAAACTAAAAAAACTTTTCATTTTTATTTCTTTGTAAAAAAAAGTATAAGATCTTTAGGAGTATATTCATTTAAATTTTTATGTCATGGTATATTTGCGAACAATATTTGTCTCTATTTAAACTTACGATATGATAATTGATGAAAACATAAATCTAACTTTCAACGAATAAAAACTTTTGTTGAAGACATTAAAGCCAAAATTTATTTTGTTGAATTAAATAACATAATTGCTAACCTGTTACTTTTTTAAAAGAAAAGACGCTTTAAAATTCTTAAATGCTCGAATCATATTTTTAAAAATGTGTTATAACTAATTATTGTGCAGGAATATTGATAAAACGTATTTATACTCGGATTCTTTTTTCAAGAGGAGCTAAGATAATGCATATAAAAAAGTAAGGATATTATTATAATGGCTAAATTATAATTATAAGGATTATCCTTATATTATATCCTTATAATTAATTATAAGTATATAATTATAATTCCTTATATACTTGAAATCAAAAGTGGAAAACATCATGGACACTTCCAAATGTAATGGAATTTTCCCATACCTTTAATCTGTAAGCTACCTCTCACTTTCAGTAAATTTAGTTTCTAATATTGTTAGAGTAATAATAAAGTTAGCTGTTGAGAGAATAGAGCAGGGTTTTTGTAAATACAGGAAAAACAGATTTATTGAACACATCCCATTATATATTTCACCAAATTCAGTTACAAGGGCCATCTGTATTAAAGATCTAAAATTATGACATTTAAATATTTAATATTGTAAACAACCCTTAATTTTGGATATGAAAAAATTTTACTCCACATAAACTCAATCACAATTGGCGGAAATACTTAAAGTGACTCAAAACAAAGTTAAAAAGTATTTGCGCACCATAGGAAAAATTTAAAAAGAAAGAAATTAGTTTCAAACAATTTGATTACAAAGCAAATGGAGAGTCGAAAAGTCACCTACCAACTCCTGCTCAAAATACATCAACGGAAGAGTTTCCTATAACATATCGTAACAAGTGGAATTGTATTTTTATCATCCCAAACGATGAAAATCATGGGGTGATCCAAACCAATCATCAACACCGGCAGCAAGATAAAATCGTTCCGGAAACAAGATAATGCTCCTTTTTAGTGGAATCAAAAAGATGTTATTTATCATGAATTTCTTAAACCAGTTGAAACGATTAATGCTGCCCGCTACCGACAAAAATGGTCAATTCGAACCTGTGTGGATCACAAAACTTCCGGAGTGGCCCCAAGGATATGGATTTTCCCACGTCACCATGCACTGATCTATACCTCAAAAGCTGTCAAGGAAACCATAAAAGAATTGAATTTGGATATGTTACCTCACCCATACTGTATTTATTGGACATTCCTCCTTCGAACTACCATTATTCTGGCCGATAGCGCATGGACTGGCTGCGCAGCACTTCAGTAATTTCGAAGAAATTTGAAAAAAGGTCGATTCATAGTTTGCTTTGAACAATAAAAAAATTTATGATCGCAGAATCTATTTCACCAGAAAGATGGGGGTGAAATGTAACGTCAAATAGTGAATGCGTCAAATAAATAGCTTTAACCATCCACTTCAAATTAACACGCCTCTTTCTTTTAAAAGAATCCGCGTTTCATAACCATACATCTCATGCAAACACACACGCGCGCGAGCGAGCGTGTGTGTGTGTGTTTGCGGAAATTCAGTGGAATTAATGTTTTAGGGGATTTTTATTAGATTTCTTTAATATCGGAGTAGCTTTCAATCATCACCGAAACGGCTGCGGATTTTAGTTTCGAACCCCACGTCGGGTAAAATAAGGGATTTTATCTATTCTTTAATATGCCAAGTTTTAATTACGTGTGGGAATCTTAGAAGTTTATGTGCTAAACGTTAGTCCATCTGGCTTCTGCAATATAAAGTTTAGCACTACTGTATTCCAGAGTACAACACCGCCCCCCTTCATATAGATGCATCGATACACGAGGTATTTTTGTATAGGTGTTGATCTCGACAACCTGTAGCTCGATATCTCTCCCTCCCACCCACCGTATTGTTACCGTATTGTCAATAAAGGATAAGTTTGTGCTTATTGTATGCTGTTTCTGCTATTATTGACTACATAATTTAATACCGTTTGGATGTATCTGAGAAAACTAAGTTTAACACACATACGTGTGTGTGTGTGTGTGTGTGTGTGTGTGTGTGTGTGTGTGTGTGTGTGTGTGTGTGTGTGTGTGTGTGTGTGTGTGTGTGTGTTTTATACTTATGATTTTAATATTTAAGGCAATACATCTTGAATAATTGTTTAAAATTGCTTAGAATCTACACAAATAGTTAAATATGTAGATTTGAATTTAATGCCAGTTATGAATTTCTAACCATGGTTTTTTCTTAAATGAAAAACATTTTAATTTTAAAAGAAAAGAAATTTTTAATAATATCGTTTTAATATTACATTTCTTCATTATTCTTTTAAATTTTCTAATTCTAATTTAATAGTTAAATTTTATATCGTTTTCCGCATTTTATGATTGTTTTGTTAAAATTGCTGTCCTTAATGGTATAACATTAACTTACTTCTTTAAGTATGCTTTACCTAGAATAACTGATGATTTTAATTCGACATTTGAATTTTAAAATATCATCATTCAAGCAATAGTATATTTTTCTTTTCTTCCTCGCTTAAAAATGTTTGTAGGAAAGTGTTTCGTTGCGAGAGATCTTTGTCAAGATAATGTGACAATTCTTTTAAGTTAATTTAATTATGAAATTCAAAAACTTCTGACTTCGTAATTAAATCTATGTCCTTTTCTTTAAGATAGCAAGCAGCACGTAAAATTTATTTTCCTATAATTTTAAGAATAGAGGCAACTAAGTAGCTATTTTGACAGAAGTGTATGCGATATCTCATAATCTAATGAATACTCTCGCAAAAAAAAGTGTATCTGTGCGTATTCTTTTTCTATTGCTCTTTCAAAAATTTAATTATACATATTTATACTTAATTACCAGTTACAATAAAAGTGTGAGAGTTTGTTGTATCAACATTGAAAATAAAATCTCATTCTGTACTCTTTGTTTACTGATATTCCTTGTTTACTTTCATATCTTGAATTAGATTTAGCCTCTTTGAAAATAACAGCATTGTTTTATTTGAGCAATACGTAACTGAACGAAGTACATCAA
>BMAW01062726.1:167579-185513 GCA_019974015.1 Nephila pilipes
TTAAAATTAAATATTTAATAAAATAAATCATTGATTTTAATTTAGGTATGAAAATTTTAAAAACATCAGAGATTAAAAGAGAAAGGAATAATACGTGAAAATACTATTTTACATAACATATATATATACATAATGTGTGCGTGTGTCAGGTGTATACTTCAGGGAAGTGTTACAAGCATTCTGACGAAGACTTACATAAACTCATCGTAGTTAATTATGGAAGTATTTAACGTGACTTAAAATGTTAGAGAGCAATTTCCACAAGAAAATTCAAAATTCAAAAAGAAAGAATGGTTTTCTAAACAATGTTTGCAGCAAATGGAGAGTCGAAAGTCACCGGCAACCCTGCTCAAATTACATCAACGGCATCCTATAACATATCAACAAGTGGAATTATATTTTATTATCCCAAACGATGAAAATCATGGGTTGATCCAAACCATCACCGACAAGATAAATGGTTTCGAAACAAGATATTTTAGTGGAATCAAAAGGCGTTATTTATCATGAATTTAAACCAGTTGAAACGATTCATGCTGCCCGCTACTGACAAAATGATCAATTCGAACCCTGAGTGGAAACTCAGGAGTGGCCTCAAAGATATGGATTTTTCAACGACCACAGATTCATACCAAAACCTGTCAAGAAACCATAAAAGAATTGAATTTGATATACATTCTCACCCATACTGTATTTACAGGACATTCCTCCTTCGGACTACCATTATTCTGCTGATAACGTGCATGGACTGATGCGGAGCAGACTCTGATAATCAAAGAAATTTTAAAAGATCGATCTGGTTTGCTTTGAACAATAAAATTTATGATCGCAGAATCCATTTACCAGAAAGAGGGTGAAATGCTGCAACGTCAAAAGGTGCATGCGTGAAATAAATAGCTTTAACCACCTTCAAATAAATATCGCCTCTTTCTTTAAAAGAACTGCATTTCATAACTATATATCTGATGTAAACACATCATATGTGTTTATGTTTGGTGAAACAGTGAATTTCAGTGATTCAGGAGATTTTATTAGATTAGTACCATATATTTAATCAGATCATATCATCTTGAATAATTGTTTAAAATTGTCTTAGAATCTACACGATACAGTTATGAATTTAACAATGCCAGTTTTTCTTAAATGAAAAATTTATAATTTTAAAGTCTTAAGAAAAAAATTTTTAATAATATCGTTTAATATTACATTTCTTCATATTCTTTATTTTCTAATTTAATTAATAAGTTAACCATATATCGTTTCCGTCATTTAGATTTGTTTTGTTAAAATGCTCTCATATATGGTATAACATTTAACTTACTTCTTAAAGTATGTTTCAGCTAAAATAACTAAAGTTTTTAATTCGATATTTGAATTTTAAAATATCATTCAAGCGATAGAATATTTTTCTTTTCTTCCTCGCTTAAAAATGTTTGTAGGAAAGAGTTTCGTTACAAGGGATCTTTGTCAAGATAACGAGACAATTCTTTTAAGTTAATTTAATTATGAAATTCAAAAACTTCCGACTTCGTAATTAAATCTATGTCATTTTCTTTAAGATAGCAAGCAGCACGTAAAATTTATTTTCCTATAATTTTAAGAATAGAGACAACTAAGTAGCTATTTTGACAGAAGTGTATGTGATATCTCATAATCTAATGAATATTCCCGCAAAAAAAGTGTCTCTGTGCGTATTCTCTTTCTATTGCTCTTCCAAAAATTTAATTATACATATTTATACTTAATTACCAGTTACAATAAAAGTGTGAGAGTTTGTTGTATCAACATTGAAAATAAACTCTCATTCTCCACTCTTTGTTTACTGATATTCCTTGTTTACTTTCATATCTTGAATATTTAGCCTTACTTGAAAAATTAACAGCATTTGTTTTATTTTGAGACTTACTTTGGTTTCTTCTAAAGGAATGTGAAAGTTTCTTTTTTTAAAATCGGAAAATGTGTTATTCCAATGTTTCCAGATGCTCCTTTTATAGTTCTATTATTGTTATATATATAGAGAGATATATTTTATATATCATTATCTACTAAATACTTCATCCACAATGATTCATATATGCTATGAGAATTTTTCATTAGTTCAAAAAAAGTTAGTGAGTCTCTAATCACTCATTCAAGTGCTGTCGTTTTCCTTTTCACAGCTTCAACGGACTCAAATGTTGTTCCTTTTAGTGTAGATTTCTCCTTAGGAAGCATATAGAAGTAGCATGGCGAAAAATTTGGTGAATAAGCGAATGGTTTAACACTGGATGCTATATTTGGCTAGAAACCTCTTGACAGACGAAACGAGCTACCGCATTGTCTTAGTTGAGAGCCCATTGCCATTCCACAATTTGGGTCGTTTTTCATGGAGTTCAGCAAGAACGTGAAGGTAGTAATATTGATTAATAGCTTGGCCTTCAAGTATCCATTGAAGGAAGATTTGATCCTCAGGAACGCAGTTCCATGTACAAGTGTGAATATCGAAAAAACCCAATCACCATTGCATTGAATTTTTATTTCCTCATTCGAACTTCTTTGGACCTCCGTGAAAATGGGTTTATACAGTGCTTCGGTTTGGAACCATTAAGTAAAAAAAACCGATAAATCGCACATTATTATCCCTTCCAATAAGTTTGAGTAACTTTTGATGGCATTCAAAGTGTCACTACAAACATTTTTGCGAGCTTTTTGCTCAAACATAAGAATTTCAGGAACTATTTTGCCACACACTTTTTTCATGTTAAAATTTTGTAAAATTTGCCGAACGTATTCTTTGTCACTTTCAATAGTTTCAGCAATCACACGAGTACTTAACCGACTGTCAAATCAAACTAGATTATGATTTTTTTCGTTATTGTCATCCATTTTTGACGTGGAAAGGCGAATCGGGCGTAAATCATCTTCAACGTCTTCTCGTCCATCTTGAAAACGCTTGAACCACTCAAAAGCAAGTGCACGCGATAAGAATTCATTGCACAATGCATTTCTTTTAATAAATTATAAGTTTCATAAACGGTTTTTTTTGTTGGTAAAATTTACGTCAATTCAAAAACTTATCGAAGATGAGCTGTTACCTAAACAGTTTGAAAGGAATTAACAAACACGTCACATTTCCTTTTTTTTTTTTTTTTTGTAAAATTTAATCCATGTTTAAATTTAAAATGATTTCTATTCATTTCAAATATATATATATATATATTATATTATATCTAGTATTCGTAAATTACTTTTGCAAACGTAATAAATTTTAATAATGATTGTTTCAACCCTACCCTTAAAGTATTACTCCTAAATAATTTTACTTTTTAACTCGATAATTATTGAATGGTAACATGTTTCATATCATCATAAACATAGTTCAAATACAATTCATTTATTAAATTTAATAAACATTACAAAAATTATTATCTATTTTGTAATACTTTAGAATACTTTTAAACGCACTTAACAAATTAGTTATTGTTATTAAAAGTTTTGCGCTTTTAATTGACTGGGACACAAATTAATGTATTATTTTTTGCCGAACTTGTAAGCATTTTCAACGCAATAAATTCTCCTATTTTCTTAAGAAAAATTCCTTCAACTTAATGAATCTTAACTTTTTTACATATGTCATGAAATCTTAAATATCCAAGTTTTCTAAGAACTTGAGAGGAATATTAAAGTAGTAGGAGACTCAAGTACGCAAATTTCCATAAATATTTTAAGTAGCTAATGATTATATTTTTAAGTATAAAACTTAGCATTATGAGCCTCAAGATTATAAATTCAATGAACAACAAAAATAGTTCCAACTTCTATATGAAATTCGCTGTATTCTGAATAATGAAAATGTTGAGACGATCATTAGCCCTTTTGTTCTAAAATAAGTAACGATGAAACTATAAATGTTAATTGGTGGAGAACAGTAAGAAATTTTTTCTTAAGATAAAACTGAATGCTAATTAGTGCAGCTGGAAATAATGGAATGTGCCTATTTCGAAGAGAATGTTGCTCGTGCATGCGACATTGTGTTCCCCCGTAGTTAGTCACAAAGGTATCTAAAATTTCATTGATTCTTCTTTTATAATTAAAAGTAGCCAAATTTACTGCTTCATTCGTTCTATCTATTAATTGTTATTTCAGGAATATGTTATTCTATATTAACTTTAGTTTATAAATACAGTAAAAAGTTTCTTAAGATGTTATTCAATTTTTAATACAAATTGAATTTTAAAATGCGAATTTTTATTTTCTTTACAATGCACTGCCCTGAGGCGTCAAGATAAATTAAGGAGATTTTTAAAAAAATTCAAACATTTTTGATTGAAATTAAGGTGTACACTTAAACTTGTTTTTGTGCGGTCTTTTTTGTGTGGTATATGAAAATTTCAATCAAATTCTGTAGCGCACAAAAAAAATACTACACAAAAAAAGGTTTCAGTGTAATTAATGAGTATTGAATATCGTCAGTCCCGATTAAATATATTAATAAATTCATAAATAATCTATTAATACTCATTTACTTTATGTAAATTTATACAGGTTAAATAGTGTAAGAGATTTTATCAGATCAAATCAATACGTAAAGATGTATGTAGCAATGTAAAACTTAAAGAGTTTATTAAACATTCAGATAACCTATTTACAGTAATTTTCAGAAATAATTATATCTCTCAATAACATATGGAGTAAGAATTGTAATATATTCTATTATTCTTCAAAAATAACAAAAGACTTTTTTTGAATAACTTCCGACATAATTTTAAGTTTCCATGACTTTTGTTAAATTCTGAATCACTATTTGTTCAATGTCACATACGTTGAACGTTTCCTATGTGATGTTTTTTTACATCATATATTACATTCATGAGATGAGTTAATTAAATTAGATACCCAATATATATATATATATATATATATATATATATGGGGGGCTACCCCTTTACCACAAAAGCCTATTCACTCAGAGCAAGGTAACATTTCGCTAATATCAAAAGCACAATGATGCTTCCACTCTTATTTGGAACTTCCAAAGTCCTTCAATAAGTGATGGTCTTCACCAATCTTCCTCTTTGCTTCTTTTTCCTAACTGAAGTACTATTTCGTTTTTTAGATCGCAAGAAAAGAAGAAGCGATCAAAGGACTTAAGATAAGTTGATAAGATGAAAAGTACGTATGTATCTGGTTCCTGTTTTTGCCATTAAAATACTAAAATATGACAGCAGCTAAGATTTCGAATTTTTGCCTTCTGCTTTCGTTAGAAAGAACTGCTGAACAAATTTTCAAAGTAAAGTAAAGCATTTGTTTAAACTGAGAGTAATACAATTAGCCTAAAACATTGTTTTGGTTTAGCTTAGTAATTAAAATTTAATGTAATTTTTTTTTTGCAGTATTGAAGACTAAGCGACACTACGTATTGGAAAATGAAGAATTGATAATATTAATAGTTTTGGTTGAATTTTTCAAAAATAAAGGGGGATTTGTGTCAATTCGAATTATCTTACATTCATTACTGAGCTCATGAAGAGACTGAACTTTGTATATTACCAACTAAATTTTCTTTTGTTTATTTTTTATGTCACAAGAATTATACCTTAAATCCAAAGTATATATATATACTTTTGTAATGCAATATTTTTTTCCTTTCCAGTCTCCTTACTTATCACATCATTCAAAATAAACAAAGTAAAATGAAACCCTACTACTAATTATGATGTGCCAAAAATATTTGGATTGTGTTGATTTGGTAGTATAGAATCTTTGCCAGAATCTATTACAAATAAAAACATTAGCAGGTATTTCATAGCAATCTCAAATAATCAAAGGTGTCCAGACTTTTTGATTAATTAGATTTTAATTACTATCAGTTACATGCTAAAATGCTAAATTATTTACAGAATATTAGATATAATAGTACTGCAATTTTCAGAGCTCATATGATATTCTCCTAGTCATTTTACCAGTTCACTTCAATGGTAATTAGACTTAAAAATTCGGTACGAGTTCTCAGCATTTTTCCACTTGAGTTTCTGAACTGGAACAGGCAAATTAAACCTATTGACTATACCCGGTGGAAATTTCAGATTCGTCCATAACGGGAATGACTTGATGACTCACATATAGTATTGGTACAGCAAAAAAGTCTCTTGATGTAGGTATGCCCTTAGGAGTCATCTTGGCTGAAAAATCCTTTTTTGGAAGACACGTAAATGAAGTGAATTTTCTTTCAAAGACTTTCAGATGAATAGATGAACAACGTTGGCATTTAAGACAGGTATGACTTACATGACGAATCGTCTTTTTACCTTTGAGGATCCAATAATCTTCTCGTAAGTTGGATATCAAAATATGCACATAGGCATAACCAAGGTATCAATATGTTTTTCGCAAATCAGATTATTGACAATGTCATATTTTGAAGGCAGTAAAGTAAGATATTTAATGCTATCCTTTTTGTAGAAATTTTTTATTTCATTTCACTCTCAGTAAGCTATCAAAGTTTCCAAAAGGGATTTCCAAATCAATTTTTTATTTTCTTTAAATCAATGCTTCTGAACTTGCTTTAAAATGTTTTTCTCTGCAGTATAAATTTCCTCAACATCCACATCATCCAATTTTCTTCCAATATCTAGTTTCAATAAAATCGGAATTTTAATAGGTTTCTGTGCGAGGATTCCCTGGAAAAGTATTCCGACTATTCTTCTGTTGCTGTGTTGATGACAGGTACTACAGAGTTTTGTTTTGCATAATTTATTACATTCATATACGGTAATGCTTCTACAGTAGGCCAGTTCTCCACAGGTTGTTTAAGCCAACTTGAACCTTTCCACAAGCTAAATTGTATTATCGCGAAAGAACATCAGTTGGATTCAAGGTTTCTTTGATGATACGTAGGCTTTCAAATTTCTTGTATTCAATTGTAGGAAAATGTTTTTCAGTTCTCATTTCTTATACTAATATAATGCATTCATTGAGTCAAACCAGTCGAATATTGGAAAGACATCGAATGCCAATTCAGATACTGTCATTTTTGCCAATCTAATTCCCAATGTGCAAGACAAATGTTCTAGTCGTGGAAGGGAAATTCAGTTTCTGGAAAAACTTAATTCAACCTTATCCAATTTCAGATCTTCTTCGTTGAATCTTCCTGTCTAGCTCCTATATTACACGCAAGTAATTCCATCCTTGGTATGGAAAGTCTCTTTAAAGGTGCAACCCCAGATCTTGCTTTAACTAGTAGGCAAGTAACTTTCTCATCTTTTTCTGCTCTTAAAAATATGCAAGTCACGTATGCTGCCTTGGACGCATCGCAGAAAGTGTGAAGAATCTAGTTGGATTTATTAAGATCTAAATCCGAAAGTGTACGAGGAGTTTTAAATTGTTTAGTTCAGTTAATTCATCCTTCCATTTATCGAATATTTTAATGATATATTCAGGTAATTTTGAATCTCAAGAGATTCCCAATTTCCAGCATTCCTGAAGAGGCAATTTAGGGAATAATGTTATGGGGCAAGTGAACCCTATGGGATCGAACAGCTGGTGTGCCACAGAACAGAATTCTCCTTTTGGTAATTGGTTCATCCTCTTTTTCTATTTTAATCAGCTTACAAGACAAATTGTCGTCATTCAGATTCCATGTAAGACCTAAAGCAGGTACTTTTTCGTAATCTGAGCTTTCTAGTACAAATTCGTTTAACTCAGAAAGGTAATTATTTGTATATCCACGTAATTCAAATTTAGCTGTCTTTAGAATTATTTGAGATTCTGATCTAAAAAGTTCTAACTCCGAAATATAGTCTACGCTTGAAATACAATTTTCAACATACATCGAATCTTTGAGTTTCATGGCAAGACCTTTTAAAGTCTCTTCTGTCTGATCTAATACATGATTCAAAACAACTGCAGGATATTCCGAATACAACCCTACAATGCCTATATGTGATTGTCATTTGCGGATCTCCATCCTCCCACCACATAAACCGCAAAACATCTCTATCAGATTCGTTCAGCATTATTTGTAAAAATGCCGACTTTATGTCTGAAATAACTCCAATTTTACCCCATCTAAATCTATTTAGAATAGCTGGGATCATTTCTATAAGAATCGGACCCTTTACAATGCATTAATTAATTGTTACAAAGTTTCTAGTTTTAGCGGATCCATCAAATACTGGACGTACCTTGGATGTTGAGTTGTCTTTAAATACTGCATTGTGTGGCAGATAATGTACACTAAAACCATCAGAAATGTCCTTGTTCTGATTAATTTGTTCAATGATACCTTTTCTTTCCCACTGATTGAAAACTTCTTGATATTCATTTAATCAATTTGCTAATTTCAGGGATCTAATTGTATTCCTTAGCCTTTTTGGGGCCATTCCTTTATTGCCAGGTAAAGGATGAGTCCATTTAACCAGGGTAGATTCACTTTATATCTGCCAGTATTATCTCTGCTAATCATTTCTCTGAAATGTTTCAAAGCCAGTTGCTGGGTCTCTGTTTTAGAGCGTTTTTCGCTACTATCGTCTATACCCAAAGTGTCTAACTTCCAGAGATCAGTAATTTTAGCATCATTTACGCGTAATGACAATACTAACAGTGAGCTATTTATGGATTTGCCCTTTTTATCAGATTTACCCATTACGGTCCACCCTAAGAGTGTGTGTACAGCAACCAAACCTTCTGAAAGATGTTTTACATTCCCCGTTAACAATGTCCCTGCGTAATCAGCTCCAATCAGCAAATTAATCTCGCCAGAATTTTTCTTATTTAGACAGGATTGCTCATTTGTCATTGCATTACTAGTTAAAATACTTAGATCTTTTAATTGATTCAAACAATGATCATCATTCATTTAAAATCAGGAAGCACAAATTTTCTTTTGATCTAAAACTTCTAATTCGCAGTTATAGCTTCCATTGACATTCAAAAGATTAATATGGTAACTTTCATGCTTTTCGGCGAGTTTAATTCCACCAAATAAACCAAGATGTCTTACGGATGTCTCACCTAACTTTTTCCAAGTTAATCCTCCCGCGATAAATTATGTAATATAAGATCGCTGGCTGCCCATATCTATAATAACTCTAATCAAATGCTTCAAATTATTTTCTTTAATATAAACTATTAAAGTTTGAAGATAAACTTCCTGGAACAACTATTATTCGAAAGCATTGTGTTTTCAATAACTTCCTTTAATTCGGGATTCTCATTTTTAAAATGTTTATTTTCTTCGTAACACATAATATCAGCATGTCTTTTCCTACAAACCGAACATTTTACTTTAGTTTTACAAAAAGAACTTACATGTCCTGTTTTGATACAGCAAAAACAAAAACCCTTTTTAATTCATATCGATTTATGCAGTTCAAGTGATAACTCTTTCCTGATTCACAACTTATACTAGCATGAGATGAGTTTCCACAAGACACTTAGATTTCGCAACGGAATTATATACAAACAATTCACTGGCAGCTGCAGTTCGATGTTTCATTTCATTACGTTTGGCTTTTTGCCAACTCACAGTATTAACACTTAGTGGGATATAAGAGTGAGTATTTTGAATCTCTCTCTTATTTTTTTTTTTTAAATATAATTCCGTCTTTTCTTTCGCGATTAACTGCTTCTTTGAAAATTCAGTTAAATCATTTACGGAATAATCTTCTCCGAATTCCCTATGAAATTCAAATACTTAATCATTTGGCAGTGATTTAAGAATTACAGGCAATAATTAAGTGCTAAAAGTATCTGAAGCGATGCTTAATGATTCTAAGCTTCTAATATGTATTCGAATTTTATCAAACAGTTGCAGAAAACTTTTTACGTCACTTGAACGCTTAATAATTGACTTATGTAGGTGTTTATTGAAGTTTCTTTTCTGCCGAATCTTTCCGTTCTAACAAATCTAACAATTCTCGTGAGAAATAGGGAAACTGCCGATAGTTTCCAAAGCCGTTCCAGTTAATTGGGCTTTTAAATAATTAAATTTACTGATGTCGTCCGAAGATGTATTATTATGTATCGACGTCTCATAAGAGTTCCAGAATGTAAGCCATTCACTTATATTACCAGAAAATTTTGGGATCATTATTTTCGGCAGTTTGACGTTGTTTATTTGATGTTTAACATCCGTTTTGTGTGCTGAATGGTTGGAATTAGGAGGACCGTGAATACCTTTATTTTGATATCGCAAATATTTATTTGCTTTGAATCTCCTTATTTAAATTTTTTCACGGTATTCTTCAGCTGATTCTAATTCTTTATCCAGATCCTCAGGTTTTAATAACTTTTCTAAATCAGAATCAACTAATTTAAGAGATTCGAATTTATCATTTAATTCTTCTATATAAAGCTCAATTTCATTCTCTTTAACAGTTACTTCGTTTTGTTTTGTTTTTTTTTAATTTCTAGAAATAAGTTTAGTAACTAGTTTACTTCTTAATGTTGCTTGCTCCTTTTAACATAAATGAATGAGTTCAGAACTGTCAGTGGCCATTTTATTGCAACTATCAAAATCAAATTTGTCAAATAAAATATGTTCAAATATATCATTTCAATCTTCAATCTCTTTCATTTGTATATTTAAATTTTAAAGCACAAGCTCTAATCCCGGCAGGGATGCCATGTCGAGAAACAAAAAAAATTAAGTTCGTCGTTTTAATCCAGAATCGGTATGTAATTATTCGTCAAGAATATCAAAATTTGACATACCTTTTCTATAGTTCCGGGGAGCTGCTGCTTTTAAATGTCGTTATTTGGCTGCAACAAAATTCCATTAGAAATTGATTATCTACTAAAATAAAGTGCTGAACTCCTTTGTGAATAAAAATAGTGTATTTACATTATTTTACACATAACACTTAAGACACAACACAGGTTACGTAGGAGAGCAAAAGCGTTCTCTAATTCTAATTAAAGTTCGTTCTGTTATGCGCTGCTCACGCCAATCAACAGCGTCTTCTGGTAGGAGTTAAGTGGTTTCTGCTGGCAACGTATACAGTACTGAATGATTTTGTACCATATGATAGATCCGAACTTTAAGAACATTGAGTATTAATAATCAGAGCACCTTTCTCCAATTCGAAAATTTTTCTTGTTACACTAAATAACCATTTCATTATCTTTTTATTTATATTCTGTAGGTGAATTTAATTCTTTATCTTAATCTTTCTGATCCAGAAAAAGCCATGTTAACTTAGTGGTCATGGTCGCGAACCCTCGACCGGGGTTGTTTCCGTCGAGTTGTGGATTCGAATCCTAATACAACTTAATACCTGCCGTACAGCGGGTTATATCTGTCAAAAGTCCTCCCTTCGGCATGATGTGAAAGTTTGAAGAGAGATATGCTAGCTCATGAATCTGTCTCATCTGGCCGAGGTTCAGAATTGCAAGCTCCATCACGAATAGCTCTGGTGTTTCTTCTAAATGCGATACAAATAAACAATTAATCAAAAAATTCTGATTAAATATTTCAGCTAAATCCTAATCAGTATAGCAATAATAATATTAAAAATAATATAATTGGAAACTTGGGCGATTAAATTTTTTCTCAAACCATCAGATAACTAATTTGAATATATTTTAATAGAAGTTTATATATAACACATCGATCAATAACTCCCGAGACTAACCCAGAGATGGCGCTCGTAGTAAACCAGTAACCAGGTCTTTCTAGAGTACTAACCTTTGCTTGAAACGTGTCAAAATTTTAAGTCGATCGGACCAGGAAAAAGGTTTTTTGAAGTGAAGTGAAAAAGGTTTTTTCCAAGTGGGTGCCGCGATTGCTTTCGATGGAGCAACGAGTCGATGATTCAGAAAGCTGTTTATCGCTATTTACTCGCAACAAAAAAGATTTCTTGCGAAAAAAAAAAAAAAAAGATTTGGAAAAACGTTGGAACGATTGTATCACCCTAAAAGGTGATTAACAAAAGGTGTTATGTTGATGAATAAAAAAAAAATTTGCAATAAAAATGTTGTTTTCAATGTTAGACTCGGGAGTTATTGATCGATGTGTTATATATACAAAATGACAATAAATAAATTGCGAGTTTTCTGTAGCGCAGTCTAATTGCGAGAATGGCACCAAATGTTGTAGGAAGATTAAACAAGATAAAAAGCACATTGCCTTTTAAGTTTAAAAGTTAGCACATTGCCTTTTAAGGCCCAAGAAGCTGCACTATGCCAAAGGATGTAACATAAAATTTGAATTAATAGACTTCAGCTGCTTTCTTTGGGAAAAAAAAATGAAATTACAGATAAAGAGACTTTATCAGTATTTACCTAAATTTTTCGCTTTTTTTAAGAAATGTTGACATATTAAAATTGAATTAAGATGTTAAATGTGCTAAGTAAACGGCAATTTTATTTCAACGTTAATTATACATTTTTTTAAATTTCTCATTTCAATTTCACAGTGCCACATATTCCCTAGTCGAGATTTTTGTAACTAATCTCTTTTTTGAGGAACCCTTAGTCCCCCGACTTGTTTCATCGTCCAGCAACATTTAGAGCAATTCTCGCAATTAGCTCGCCCTACAAAACATTGAGCATTGTCAGTTTAATTATAGCCGCTTTGTATAAACACTCATGGACAAAAAAATTAGCGCTCCAAGAAATAATTGCGGGATCGTAACGACACTTGGCATGCAGGTACATGTCGGGGAGATATGCAATATGCAAATGATTAGAAATGCAGTGGGATTGCTCCGGTAGAGGGCATTTAACGTCGTTCTCCGTGAAATATAAAACAGGTAACCAAAGCTTGTTTGAGTGTGCTGAATCATTTACAAAAGAAGTGCTGAGGTAGCATGCCATTATGCGGTTTCCGAAGACAATATGAGCAGCTGTCGCAGTTTGAGAGAGGGAGAATCATCGGCATGATGGAAGCTGGGTGGTCAGCTAGGCGAGTAGCTCGTCAATCAGGCCGCTCTGATTGTGTTGTGAGGAGGTGTTGGGACTTGTGGATCCGAGAGATGTCATTTACACGAAACCCAAGCTCAGGACGCCCTCGACAGACCAAACGTCGAGAAGACAGCCACATCGTAAGAAATGCACGCGTACAGTCAAATGCTTCATCGGCCGCCATCCAGTCACAAGTTGCATCTTTACTAGGGGCCCCTGTGTCTTCTCGAGCCATACGAAGGCGCCTGGCTGCAGAACATTTGGGATCGCGATGCCCATTACGTGTGCTACCTTGACACCCACCCATCGACGCCTCCGTTTTGGAGTGGTGGTGCACACGAGGAAACTGGACTGCAGCGGAATGGAACCAGGTCGTCTTTAGCGACGAATCCAGATTCAATCTCAGCAGTGATGACAATCGTGTTCGTGTGTGGAGATCCCGAGGTAAACCCCTCAATCCTGCCTTTGCTTTACATCGACACACTGCTCCCACAGCTGTTGTGAAGGTATGGGGTGCGATTGCTTACAATACACGGTCACCCTTAGTATTGATCCGTGGCACCATGGCAGCTCCGCGTTATGTCCATGACATCCTGCAATAACATGTGTTGACATTCATGCAACGGCTCCCAGGAGCCATTTTTCAACAAGAGTATGCTCAGCCTCACACGTCAAGGGTGTCACAAGACTGTCTCTGCATTGTTACTACTCTTCCTTGGCCTGCCCGATCCCCAGATTTGTCTCCAATCGAGCATATCTGGGATCATTTGGGACGGTGAGTTGGGCATCCCACGAGTTTGAACTTACTAGAGGCAAGGTTACAACAAATATGGAATGCAATGTCTCAAGATATCATACAGAACTTGTATGCCTCAATGCCCAATCGTATCGCATCGTGCATTCGCGTTACAGAGGGCTCAAAAGGGTATTAAATCTTCCATTCTTTTGCCTTTTTCTCTGAAATAAATGATCCTTTTTCTTTGATTTTCCAATCATTTATTTATATCAAAGTATTCATTACGTATGTAAAATTTCGTTTCATTTTGACGACTCCTTCTTGGTGCGCTAATTTTTTTGTCCATAAGTGTATATATATATGTGTGTGTGTGTGTGTGTGTGTGTGTGTGTGTAACTGCAGTATTTTATATGAGAGTGGACATTCATTTGGGAACTTAAACTTTTATTTATAGTGTTATTCTTGCACGTCTAATTATTATTACAGGGAACGCAGATATGGAAGCATTTGATTGGACACACAACCGACACTAGCTAGCGGTAGAAGCAAAAGAAGAGAAAAAAAAAAGTCAAAGGCGAACAAAAAGCGAATTTGTGTGTGTAGCCTCCTCTGACATTATTTAGAGTGTTCTGGGAGATACTATGGTTGCTATGTTCAAAAGATTTACATTGTTATACATTATACTTATATAATAATTACATTTAGTTAGCTAAAATACATTGTATTCGGTATTTAACTGTCTTACATCCAAGCAGAATATTATTGACTGCTTTAATAATTTATGCATTAGAGACTTTAAAAAAATTTGTTTTCCTTCTTGATAGGAATTGCTTCTGTGGTGCCTGGGACCTCACAGAAGATCACACGTTCACAGAACGCTTACTTTATGCTACTTATTATTCATTTAAATTCTTTTTTACTTTTTAGAGAAATTATCAGTTATTACTTTTAACAAAGATTTTGGTGAAATTCAAATTGCTGAAACATTTGGCGTCAGTAGTAAAGCTGTTAAGTCTAAATTCTCAAGATGTTTTTAATTTGTGAAATTCTTCAAGAAAGTAAGGGCCGTGGTTGCCTAGTGGTCAAGGTCGTAAACAAGCAGCCTGCGGTTTTCGTTCAGTTGCGGGTTCGACCTTGGCCGCCAAAGACCCGCCGTGCAGCCGGGGCTGATGCACGTTAAATCTGTTCGGGGCCCAAAGTCCTCCCTTTGGCGTGGTGTGGATGTTAGGAGAGGGGGGGGGGGGCCAACTCAGGTGTCATTCGCGTCACTTGACCGTGGTTCAAAATTACGAGGTCCGTCGCCAATCGTTTTGCTTCTAGTGCGACGTTAATAAAAAACTTAACTCAAGAAAGTAAATTTAAAGTTCGTAACGGAAGAAATTGGCAGAAATGTGATATCGAAAGTAAGAATACCAGATTCGAAATATATCTTTTTAAATCATTCATGATTGCAAAAGCGGAAAATACTGTAGCAGAAAGAATCAAGTTAAAATTGAATAATTCACTGGAGTTCGCTAGAATTCAAGGTCGAAACCCAGATGTTGTATATAAACAAGTTCCTTAAATGAGTAATTCATTGAAAAAGTTCACTTTGCCTAAATGACAGTCCAGATGATTAGGCGATGATTTAAAGGATTTGCTTCTTTTCTGGAATCAATTTGAATATTTTCACAAAGATGATGATATTGCTCCCTTAAGCAAATTTCAATATTTAATGCAAGCTATTGTCATCGGATCCAAAGCCTGAGAGGTAATGGAAAGCTTTCCTCTAACAAGGAAAAATTACTCAAAAACTGTATATAGCTCAAAAGGGCGTTTTGATAAGAAGTCATTCTGGTGGAACTTTATGTATGAGAGTTATTAAAATTAATAATATCCGTACAATCTGACAAAAAAAATTATCGCCACTATTTCTCTTTGATAAATTTGAATATTGTTTAAGAACTTTTGAAACGTTATGCCTTACAACAGATAAATATCTCTATCCTCTATCCTATGGTAGAATTGTGTTTTGATGAAGAATTTCAAAAAGCTTGAGATAGAAGTCTTGATTCAAACTCCGCAATAGATCTAAAGTCATGCTGGAGCAAATTGATGTCATTCCTCTAGAGCGAGATGGAGGAAGAAGAAGGATAACTTTGATGATATCAGGTTTTGGTTAATAAAAAATGAAGATATGTTTAAAAATGCTCAGGTAAAAAAAGTATAACTTAGAGCCATAGAAAGGAGAAATTCCAACTGCATTCATGCTACTGACTTCAATTAAAGTGCCTGAAACAAAGAAAATAAGATGCCTTCTTTGTGATGGCAAGCATGTTAGTTTTGATTGCTTCAAAATCAGACGCTGGAGAAAAAACTAAAGATAGTGAGAGACAATAACTGCTATTTCGCATGCCTCCTTCCTATCCATTCAGCTAGAAAATGTCGATTATTTTTAGAATGTCTGAATTGTAGTAAAAATATGATCCTTTAATATTGGATCAATTTCGCTATTTCAACAAGACAAGCCAGAAGAAAAAAGAGGAAGAAAATTATCTATAAAATGAGGTGAACCTGACAAATTTAAATTCAGCTCAAAATGTATTTCTTCAAACTTTTAAAGCTAAGCTTCTTGGCGGTGATGAAAATAAAACAATTTGCTTGTTGTATGATACTGATTCATAAAAGTCATACATTTTGAATTAATATTGCAGAGGAGATGAAGTATTCCATTACACATCAAAAGACTTTTAAACACCTCTTGTTTGGAGGTGTCTCTACCAATGAATATAAGCATAAATGTTATAAAATAAAGTTGAAGCAATTTAATGGAAACTTTTCCTGAAACTTTGAGGCATTCGATCAGGTAGTTATTTGTGAAAGTTACTATTTGTAAATGATGGAGCTTGGTTAGATGAATTAAAAGATATAGGAATTATTTTAACTGGTATAAATGTCTTTTGCGCATCTACAAATGTCCTCATTGGAGCAGAAAGCATAGGTAGACTTCGGACAGGCCAAAGAAAAATTATTGTCATCGGGCTTAGTTGTAGCCAAAACCCTTCTCAGTTGGACATTAATGGACATAGTTCCCAAGTAAATATGGCAAGGATAAACATAGATATATGGCCGTAACATAATTGCTTGTAATGGTGGTTGAGATTGCTGACCTGCGGAAACTAGTTGTTGGAATCAAAGAGAATAAACGTCATGAAGTTTGTTTGCCATGGTCTGGGAAGTTCTCTCGTGTTTTACAACTAATGTCAACATTTAAGATGTCTTTTTTTATAATTCTCTCTATTTTTTTACATTTAATTTTTTGAAGAAAAAATATATGCAATAAATGAAAAAACTACAGAATTGAAATATTTTTGTGTGTTATCTCTGTAGGATGTTACTGCAAAGAATAATTAAATATATACAGTGCTGATGATAATAAATTTAACTTATTCGTACAAAAAAGAATTCAAATATCTCATTTAATTGAATTATTAACTAAATTAGAAATTATTTTTAATCCAATTTCGTAGAACTGCTTGTTTGTATCTTGCATCAATCTTCTTTAAAATTATTTCATTAAAGTAATTTTGCGTCTCGTTCATTGATTGGTTGGTTGGTTTGAATTTCTGGCACTGAATCCTCAAGAGATATATTGTGCCAAACATGAGATTAAGAGCTTAAAAAATATTTTAAAAGTCCAGTTGGGTGAATTAAAGAAGGATATTTCAGTAAACATTAATAAAATGTTTTATTAATTTTATTTTGTATTAACATATATTTTTTTCGAATAAATCACTTATTTAATGAATAAATATTCCAAAAAATCCTATTATTACGATTTCATATACAGTAATTGTTATTATCAACTTCAATTAAGAATTTAGAAGAAAAAAACATTTATTGTTACTTTATTATGAACTATTTTAACATAAAACTAATCTTAATTTTCAGTTTTAAAAATAAGAACACTTTATTTGTAAACGAAAAAGCGTAACTAGGAAATTATACCGATCCTTGCCAAAATATCTTCGTGATTTTGTTTTCTGAATCCTTCTTTTTTCTTATAAGATTTAATTTCCATTAATTACACTCTGAGTAATTTACTGAATCCACGTACCTCCTGTTTTTTGAGCTTTAAAGCACTAAGAAATGTAAGAAAGAGCTTAATGAAAGTGCCAACGAGATTACAATTAATGATCCTTGAGGAATTACTCAGATACTTTAGTTTCTATCTTGTTTGTCTCTATTCCTTTTTTTTTTAAAAAAAAAAAAAAGTCTCAAATCATTGTTATAATACTAAGCAAGAATAAATTGAAAGAACTATTCCAATTAAGATG
>BMAW01062732.1:0-10734 GCA_019974015.1 Nephila pilipes
CCAAGTTATGTAGTTGCTGAGGGATTATGAGCTTGCGTAATAGTAAGCTACAAGTTACTAAATTAGTCGTTATTACTCAATATTGCATAACGAGGTGAAAGTTTGATCGCTAGTTCGTTATAGCCAGTGCCTTTGACCCTGAGTTTTTCAAGAAATAGCTCACGAGAGGTGACAGCCCCCAGTATTGTAGCAGTAAGATTTTGGTGTTTCAAGCCCGAAGACAAACTCGCCCAGAAGTCTCACTTAGAATACTGATATTACTTAACACAATATCAATATTTTATCGAATATTAATTTAGGTAGAAGCGCCGTTGAAATATCGCTCACACTAACCCTGAGAGCCAGTCAGATGAAAGCCAGAGCGCCGAGGAAGAGGCGAGGTTGTCGTGAAAGTTAACTTTGAAGGCCAGGAGGTCTGTAAGTTTGAAGAGCCTGAAAATTGGGTTAAAACGTTAAGGTTGCAGATTAAAATAAGACGTTATGATATAGTCACATCTCATAGCCCCACAAAATTGAATAATAGATTCATGTATATCTCATCATATATTGTGAGGAACACCAAAATATTTCTCTCAAAATACGAAGGCATACAAGGAATGAAGTTGGCCACATGACCCTACATCACTAGCTTTTAAGAGAAATCTTATTTTAAATCTATACGAGTGTGATTACCTTAGCAGTTTTAATAGCGTTTTTATAACCCCAATTTTTCCACGGACTTCTTTCAAACTACAGATGTTTTCACTCCCCTGACAATTCCAAAAAGTTAATACTTCACACGAATGGCAGCCTCATAGCCTCTTCCCTCCAGCAATCAAAATACAACCTTTCATCCCCATTTAGAGAACTCTCACCTTTTCTCCATATTTCAAGGGTTATTAGAAGTGTAGGCGATCTTCAACTTGAAAACGACACTTCCCAAGTCTACCTAAATTCTAATTTAGGAATTATCTAAATTAATATTCGATAAAATTATATTCGATATTAATATTAAATTAATATCGAATCTAAATTAAGGACTTCACAGATTATAAGATACGGGTTTGATGGGCGCTTCGAGGCCCAGGCACTAACGAAATCTATCTTACTCTTTACAAAATTACTGGGGATAGTCACCTCGTGAATATATTTCTTGAAAAAATAAGAGTTCAAAAGAGCAAAGCATAACTTAATTCTTACAGAATCAAACTTATTTTATGATTATACGAGATGTGACAATTAAATAACCAGACTAGTTTTAAAATTAGCTTTATTGAAAACACTGTACAAATACTTTTGAGTCCACTTCAACATACTCCTCCTCTCTATCAATACATCGCTGCATACGAGTTTTCCATTGCTCAGAGCAGTGCTGCAGGTCATTCATTCGATGTCACCTTCTTCATTAAGTCTGCGGTTTCTCCCTTCACCTGTTCTACAGACTGAAAATGTGTTCTCTTCCATGCATTTTTCATCTTTGGGAACAGATAGAAGTCGTATGATGCGAGGTTTGGGGAGTACGATGGATGCTCGAGCACAGTAATGCGTTTATCCGCCGAGAACTGTTTCACATTGTGCGCCGGTGCGTTGTCTTGGTGCTTGATTTTTTGATAGCAGTTTTGGGCAAATTTTCGTCATATGCAAATCCTCGATCAAATTTTTCTTGTTGTCGCTTTATCTATGTTCGCAATATCTGACATCATCATCTGAACACTCAAACGTCGGTCTTTATGCACGATTTAATTAATTTTTTTAATGTTTTTATCAGTTCTTGATGTCACAGGTCAACGAGAACGCTCATCATTTTCAACAACCTCCCCATCTTCCGAAATTCGATTGTATCATTCAAAAATGTGACTCCTTGACATGCAATTATCTCCAAACACCTAATTTAATAATTTGAAACATTCAGTTGGATTTTTTTTATAATCTCAGTAATAATAAATTCAATAATAATAAAATTCATAATAAATTCAATAATAATAAAATTCAATAATAATAATAATTTCAAAACTATGCCCTTCTCAATTTTTAATCTTATTCATAATTGAGTCACTATGACACAATAACATCTTACTCAAACAATGATGAAAAATAAACTGAATTAGATAAAGGGACAAAATAACGTGCCTCCTGCACCGGAAGCATCAAGGTCAACTACATCCCATTCCCACTCCTCCAAACCACGCCTAACGTCTAGGGCATAAGCAGTCCTGTTATTTCATTGTCACACCTCGTATATACCGGAATTATTAAACATACTTTGCCATCAAGTACTCAATTGCAAATTTTTTGGTTCATAAAACTAAATTTTAATAATATCGGGACCATTCTTTTCGTTAATAATTCCCACCCAGCATTTGCATAAAAATATGAATAATAATGGAAATTAATTCTCAAAAGATGCATACTGTCTGTTTACCAGCAATCGCGCATTCGTAATCCATTTCTTCTCCTGAGCTATCAGTTGAAGTATTTATGCGTGACATAATATCCCATTGGGCTGCCCGGACTGCTAAGGCTTCTTCGACAGATAACATTGTCATTACATAACTTTGACCTTGAAGCATTGTTAAGGCTTTCTCTAGCCGGTATAAGGCTCAGCTATTTTTAATATTCAGAGTTAAGATAGCTTAAACGATCAATACTTGGCTTGTGTTATGAATAACGTTTAAACTCCAGTTTAGAATGATTTGTGCTTTGTTTTCGCTCAGAATAGAATGATAATTTAGCAATTAATGATTTTAGTGTTTCATTTTTAACCTTTTAGAGTAAAAAATTATCTTTTTTTTAAATTTTGTAATTGATTATTGCTATATCAGTCGAATAACTCTACTAGAAATTTTACGTCAGATTCAAACCTTTTACAAAATTAATTCCCGACTGAAATTTATTTTTTAAATTTGATTTTCATTGCAATGTCACATTAACAATTATTAATAATCATTAATAATTAATTACATTAATAATTATTATATAATCATAAATAGTAAAAAATTATCAGAAGTGTAAAGTTTACATGAAGGTTAATTTCGCTCTATGTTAAAGAACAGAACCTAAACTCTAGACAATAGCAAATAGCTCTTTTTCATATAGCAAAAGTTTTTCAGAACAGTAAAATGCACTCAGTTCACTAGGCCGTTGCGTCCGCGTTAGCCTAGATGTCATAGTTGCGGATTCGAGGTCGGCAAATTTCGTCGAGTCTTTGGTTCGAGCCTTGATGTCCCTAAAGACCCGCCCTGAAGTCGGGTCTGATATTCGTTAAATTTGTCGAGGCTCAAAGTCCTCCCTTTGACGGGATGTTGAACAACGCTGAGATAAATGCTAACTCCGGTTTCGTTTTCATCACTTAATCGAGGTTTAAAATATCAAGTTCTGCCTTTATTTTTTTTTAGTCCTCTTCCCAAAAGTTTTCATTTAAATTGTCCTAATGGTGAAACAGAACCTATTTGACTGAGGTATGTGAGTGAAAATCTTAGTTTATATTTCACGACTAAATCCTGAATTCATACAATTCTTAAGATTACCAACAAATTCCATAATTGTTACAATTTTTTATTACATTTCTAAACATTTCTTTTTTTATTATTATTGGGCGCTTGTACTTGTATTTATGTTCATATTTTTGTCTAACGCTTCATTTTTAGTTCGCGAGTTTGTGGAAGGTTTTTGTATCGTGCCATTTAGCCATTTATACATTGTTTGTCATACGCCTTATTTCCGCAAGAAAATACTTCTAATAAATACTTTTCATTCTTGTCACGTACATGCCCCCTGCATATCCTAGCGATCCTTCTCTATTTTCGACCCTCCTTCTTGTCAACCAATTTATATTTTCTGAAAGTTCTTCTCGTCTAGACTACAGTTAATTCTTGTTTGGCGCAGCATAGCCATATTTGGCTCATGCGCCAATAAACTTTACTTTCTTGCATTACCTTTTGTCTATCAATCTTTTTTCAATGTTTTAATGTCTAGATCACAGATTTACTTTGTTTGGCGCAGTATGGCCACATCTGGCTCTTGCACCAATAAGACTTCACTATCATCATCATCACCTAATCACGTACATTTCCTGCTCTGTAAACACATTGTAAGCTTTAATTTGCCTTTGAATTTTGCAATTATGTAATATCTTATGTTATTTGTTCCAACGTGTATTGTTGTACTTTATCAATGATTGCCGAAAGTTTTTCTTTGCTGAGTGCTGAGTGCGGGGGTGATTGTCTCCCAGTAGGCAGGTTTGTATGTCTAAAGTTTTTTGGCAAACTCTGCTCCTTTGGTCATTCTGTCAAAGGTCATCGTGTTGCATCTAAGTACGAAGAATGACCGCGGAAGCCTAGTGGCAACAGTCGTTTACTCGATGATGGCGATTTTTGTCGATTTTTGGCTTCGAGCCTTGATGGCACAAAAGACTCACTGTGTAGTTGGGGCTGATGCAAGTGAAATCTGTCGAGGGTCAAAGTCCTTTCGTTGGAGTGGTGTGGATGTTAGAAAAGGGAGGTGCCAGCTCAGGTGTCGTCCTCTTCACTTGACCGAGGTTCACAATTGCAAGGTCCGTCGCCAATTGCCCTCGTGTTGCTTCTAATACAGCGTTAATAAAATCAACCAACCAACATCCCATAGGCGGTCACGATAACCGAGTGGTCATGTTGTACCGAAACTCTGTCGTGTAGCGAGACTGAAACGCGTTAAATCTATCTAGGAACAGAGACCATGTAGCGAGACTGAAACGCGTTAAATCTATCTAGGAACAGAGACCTCATTTTGAAATGGTGTGCAAATAAAGAAAGTAGCGAGCCAAATCAGGAATAGTTCTCGTCACTTCATCGATATTAAATTTCCCTTCAATTGTCAATACCCCTCGGGTTGTTTCTTAGAGAGGTTTTATGGCCGAGGTAGCCTAGTGGTCAAGGTCGGGGACTAGTTTTCGTTCAATCGTGGGTTCGATCCTTGGCCACCAAAGACCCGCCGTGTAGCCGGGGCTGATGCACGTTAAATCTGTTCGGGGCCCAAAGTTCTCCCGTTGATGGGGTGTGGATGCTAGGAGACAGGGGGTCCAGCTCAGGTGTCGTCCTCGTCACTTGACCGTGGTTCAAAATTACGAGGTCCGTCGCCAATAGCCCTCGTGCTGCTTCTAGTGCGAGGTTAATAAAAAAACTAAAACTAAACTCAATCGCCAATAGCCCTCGAGTTCTTTCTTAGAGAGGTTTTATAAAAGTAATTTATCACTACTTTATGGAGAGTTTTTATTTTATCACACTACTCATATCCGCTACAGTTATTTAATTTTTTTATTGAGTAATATGCTTTCGATATTCCCATCCCAATATTTTTTCTATATTTAAATGTTGAAGGGAGTTTTTATATTATGCATTGAAGGGGGAAATGTATATTTATTTCGCTTTTCTAAATTTTAAAGACATAGTATAATAAAAGGTTATATGTAAATAGAGGAAAGGATTTTATATAAATGAGATTTTTCTGATTGAAAATATATTCTGAGGTTTGTTTAGCCCTTTGAAGTTAGACGAAGATCTATTTAAATACATTCAACAAATTTTAATAAAAAGAATTTTATTTCAACTATCTCCAGATCATTTATTTCAAATTTTAAATATTTAGCCTTTGCTTATGAGAATAAAGGTTCCATAATTTGTTTTTCTTCTTTTTGTTCAAAAGTTTCTTCACAAACGAATATACATACAAAATAATCGTATATATGAGATTTCAAGCAGAAAATATTCTCGTTTAAAGTTTTCATACTCTTCCTTTCAAAATATTTAACAAAAAAACAGCGAGGATTTCTGTCTAGTTTATTTTTCTCTTTACGTTCCTTGTTTTCGAGAATTTTATGTCCAAACACTCTCGTATTGCATTTAATATTTGTGACAAACGATTTTTTCCTTTTTTTTTTTTAATATATTTTCCTCGCTAAGCCTTGAATGGAACTTTTCTTATTGAAAGTATCAACACGAAGTTTTCGAGATTTATTTGCTATTTTTAAATCGTTACGTGTGCTATACTGAACTTATAACAAGATATAGATTAGGTACATACCCTTCTTCTCCATTGTATAAATTCTAAAATCAAATAGAAAAAAGGGAAACTTTTTCTTTATTCCAAAATTTGAAGGATTCTTTTTTAATCATTTTTTTCATGGAAATATATTGATAGCAGTCTTTTTATAGGATTTCTGTCCAATTTTTTCGAAAACGTTTTTCTCTCTAGAAAGGCTTAAGATTTATTTATTTTTGACTTGAAGTTTATTCTACCTATAAAATTGGGATTTAGGAACATTGTTGAAGTTCTTAGTTAGAAAATATACTGTTATTCTCCATCTTTGAAAATAGAAAAAGATTTATTTTTCTTTCAAAAATATCGCAGTGATCGATTGATTGGGGAATTCGCATCTTATCTAATAATAAATATTGTAGTTATGAGAATCAACAGATATTTACTGACTTCATTGCCCCATTTTTTTTTATCTCCAATGATTTAAACAATGTAATTATACTTATAGAAATATATTCTTTTCTCAAAATGCCATCAACTCACCATTTTTATCTCTTGAAATATGATAACAACCTTCTAATTTCTGGTAATGTTTCTTCGGTTAACTTTTGATCACAGCTTGGATGAATACCTACCACTAACAAACTGTAAGAATTAAATATATCTCTAATTCAAAAAAGATAAATCTCAAACACTAAATTGAGAACACTCGAGAGAGAAAAATAACGCAAAAATATGTTTTGGAAAATAAGCAAGTTATTACTCAAAAGAAATGCGTATTCTAAAGATCATAAACAACTACGAAAAACTGTTATTAAATATTTCGGTTCATTACAATTCAATTATGAAAACACTTTTTTAATTGAACTCTTCATCGCGCTAAGAGGCACGTGGAGAAAAAAAAGATTAAAACTGTAACAATGCTTGATTTATTTCAAATTAAATTTTCTGCTGCTACGTTATAATATAGTAATTATATCATTAACTCACTTCATTAAAGCTCAATTCTATCTGCCATTTTGATTTCCCGAACGTAATGTTAATTCTATGGAATTTCTACTAGAGTCATCAAGTCAATGCTATTTCATTTATTTGAATGAAAAACAGTATACCCGAAAAAGCAAAGAGTATAGAAAGTTATTTCTGAATAAATTACATTTTCCTCCGATGATTTTTTTTTTAAAAAATAATTTTATCTTTATTTTAATTATTCGATCAGTATTCCGATTTTTAGAAAAATATTGTGAAACATTTTTAAAAAACAGAGGAAAATGTTACTCCGCAGTAACCTTAACTATTTTTTTTTTTTTTTTTTAATTTTGGATTTTTTTTTTTTTTTTTTTTTTTCAGAATGAGTTTCATTATAGGATTAGAGTTACATTTACTAATCAAAATGGCCGATAGACGGAAGCTTTAGATTACTAAACTCTGACATCTTAATTTAGTTATTTATTTGGCTCAGGGCACTTTCAAAACAACATGATCTTCAAAGTAGGGGTGACAAATAATTTCAGAATCAATGACTTGATAAAAAAAAGCGCAGCGAGTGCAAAAATAATTCCTTTATTGTAGAGTAAAAAATAGAATCGTGCATTGTGCATGCTGGGTTCGCTACTCTTGACAAAATGTTACATTTTTTAAAGTTAGAAACAGCGATATGATTGAGGTAAACATATTTATTTAAAAATCATTTAAAATTAAAATACCAGCCAGTCAAGCATATGATTTCATTAAATTCCTACTATTAGTTCACACTCTCGTTATATATATATTTATATATCTTGTTCAAATATTCAATCGTTAATAAAATACTTTTCATTCATTCCCTCAAGTTCCAATACATTTTTTTAAACTTGTAATGGATAACACTTGTTGTTAATACAGTTTTTTCAAATATTAATTATATTTAATTGGTTATAATGCAGTTTATTCACTTTGCGTTTCAAAAGATTGCAACTTAGGCGATTTTTTTTTTTTTTTTTTTTTTTTGGGGGGGGGGGGGGGGGGGGGGCTGAACGTTAAGTCCGCGAAGAGGACCAAGGTAGCTTCATTTGGCGAAATACCGCCAAATAATTCCTATCGCCAAGAGTGGATTGGCTAAACTGCATTCCAGCCATTTAATTTAAAGGATAATAAAAACAAGCCAATGTTTCGACTATGTCATTTGTCTTGCAATGGCAAAGTTGGTAGAGCGTCAGCGTAGAATCTTCGTGCCTTCGGATCGAATCTCGTAGAAGCATAATTTTTTTTATTTGATTTTCAAACAATAATTTTAGTTATATATGGGAGAAAAAAATTTCTCTTATAGAAGATATTTAGCAGCATATAAATTCAGGAATAAAAACTGTCAGTGACGAAGCATATAGATTGCTGGGAAAAAAAATTCTTTTCCCTCTTAATATTGTGATTCTGTCATATGTATATACATATTTATATTAATTGTAATTGTTTAATAAAAAAGTAACTAAAATAAAAAATTTCTTTGTTGATCTAAGTAGAAATTGACTAAATTTTTTTTAATTACTTGTGTTTATAGCATTTGGGTGTGTATTAAGTTTATGATAGTAATCGAAATGTTTGTCATTTTCACTTGCTGATTACAATCAGGTACAAAAATTATTTACCATTGCATTTAGTTTTCTTCAACAACAATTTTTAATTACGTATTTGAATTTTTTGCCGGGTACTGGAAATTGTGTCAAAGACTCCTAATGTTCTGCGGATTGATGACTGCGGGTATCATTTTTTTAAGCATTTTCCACTCACGCCCACAACTTCTTTTCCTTTTTGGAGAGGCTGATCAGCATTCTTTGAATAAAGTTAGGATTTTCCAAACACTAGATTTGCCTACACCCTTGTAGATGTTAGTTCTCTAACTGTCATAGAAACGTGATCTTCAAGATCTGTAATCTTCGCACGCTTCCTTTCAGTTACATCCATTTTTGAACACGTGAAAGAAAAAGAACACTAACAACTAACTGCCTCACTTAAAGGCTCACAAATGAAAAAATAGGTAAGCATTTCTACTCTAAAATCAGTTAAGTCGAACAACCATACCTATTCTCAGCAGATCAAGGGACCGCGGTATCCTAGTGGTCAAGGTCGTGGACTAGAGGCCAATGGCTTTCGCTCAATCGTGGGTTCGATCCTTGTCCACCAAAGACCCGCCGTGTAGCTGGGGCTGATGCACGTTAAATCTGTTTGGGGCCCAAAGTACTCCCTTTGGCGTGGTGTGGATGTTAGGAGAGGGGGTACCAGCTCAGATGTCGTCCTCGTCACTTGACCGTGGTTCAAAATTACGCGGTCCGTCGCCAATAGCCCTCGTGTTGCTTCTAGTGCGACGTTAATAAAAACTAAACTCAGCAGATCAAATTGGTTCGAAATTTTTTCGGACGCATTTACCAAAAAAATAGCTTGTCCCAATTGCTTTGTACAGTTTAGTACTGTTATAACACATCGATCAATAACTCCCGAGACTAACCCAGAGATGGCGCTCATTAGTAAACCAGTAACAGATTTTCTAAATTACTAACCTTTACTTGAAACGTGTCAAAATTTTAAGTCGATCGGACCAGGAAAAAAAGGTTTTTTTTGAGTGAAGTGAAAAGGTTTTCAAAGTGGGTGCCGCGATTGCTTTCAAATGGAACAAAACAACAACGAGTCGATGATTCAAGAAAGCTGTTTATCGCTATTTACTCGCAACAAAAAAGATTTCTTGCGGAAAAAAAAGATTTGGAAAAGCGTTGGAACGATTGTATCACCCTAAAAGGTGATTAACAAAAGGTGTTATGTTGATGAATAAAAAAAAAAATTGCAAAAAAAATGTTTTCAATGTTAGACTCGGGAGTTATTGATCGATGTGTTATATATGTTTGACATAGTTTAACTAAATTTAGCTCTAACGCTGTGACCCTTAACTATGAGTCATTTATATTGAAAATTGTAGCGCTTTGAAAGAAAATATATTTCCAATTTAGCGAGAAGTTATGGGGAAGATATATATATATATAAAGAAGTAAATATTGAGATGTCTTCCTCGTCACTTGATGACTCAGAATTACCTTAAATTTGGATTACGTTAATGGTCATAGTTCCTCTATAATACGATATTAATTGAAAAACTCAAAATAACAAAACCTGTTTACCAGTTCAATTTAAATCTGTTTTGTTGATATTTTCGGAAACTGTAGTGATGGCTTATATTTTAATTAGTTTTATTTTATAAAAATTTAAATAAACCTATAAAAAGTCTCGTTTCGCAGCATACAAAGAGAAAAAAAAAGTTTTCTCAAAAATGTTCTTTTATAAAATAAGTTCAGTGACTGAGCAAATATAATCGGACTCCAGAACTAGTTAATTTACAATGAGAAAAAAAAATAGTATTTTTTGTGCGTTTACATAGAAATTTTAAAACTTTTTAAATAATTTCCTCTTCAAATGCTGTTTTGAAATCGAATGTACTTTTCGTATTTCTGTTTCGAAAAACACTTTTTTCTTTCCTTTACCTTTTTTTTTCTCAAAAGTTTCTTTTAGGTTTTTCTTTTTATGCTCTTAACCCATCTGTAAGCAACTTTTTTTACACCAGGTTTGCTTAAGATGAAAAAAAAAAGTGAATTCTGTCTAGTTTCCTTTAGTATTTTTACTTTCCCCTGTCTTTGACAATTTACTGCTCAAACATACTTGCATCACACTCTCTGTTTGTGAAAAGAATTTTCCTTTTTTTTTCTTTCCTTTAGAAAGTTT
>BMAW01062734.1:247-19550 GCA_019974015.1 Nephila pilipes
AGAATGTTAGGAATGAAAAAGAGGTTATTCATTTTGATACATTTACCTTGGTCCAATGATTATTTTCTTTTTTGAAAAAGGATTAAGATTATAACGCCCTTCGTATCTCAAAAAATTGTCTAAAAAACTTTTTCGATTGATGCGATCGTCGTCTTTGTTTTGTTTAGAGAATACTCACCGGATTCAATCCAATGTTTTGACTATTGTTTGGTTTCGGGTGTACGAATATAATGATTAATCCAAGTGTCATTGGCGGCTGCAACTGAATACAAAATGACAAAAACTCGACGAGACCATAATCAAATTTTCATTTAACTGCAATTTGCTGCCAAAACAAAAGTAACTTATGAATGAGCGTCAAATTTGTTTTGCCAAACTTGCGCCGTTTGACAGATGACAACAACAATAGTAATGCAAACTTATTTCGGTCAACTCTCGCCAAAACTGTTAATTTCTGAACCACTCTCATAATTGTATAAATTATGTTCAATACTTAAGATAAACGGGTAAGCAGCTACTCAATGACCCAGAAACTCCAAAATAATTTTTACGTTTATGTCCTAGAAATAACAATGTCACAAGTGTTCGATCAATTTCATTCCTAAGGCTCGTTTAATATCGGTGTCACAAAACTACATAGATACAAGTAACTTTTCAAATTTTCACTTTTTCAAAATGAATTATGGCTCATAAAATTGAAATTGTTAAAAACTAGTACAAAAATCGATGATTCTTTCTTCCAGTGTTTAAAAAGCAGTGATTAAAGTGCATATATCGCTCATTGACTGAAGATCTATTTTAGAGAACAACAGAGAAAGAATGAAGACATATTGACCTTTTCATTAAGAGGAGCTTCTCCATTTCTAGCAGCCCAGTCAATCATGTAGTTGGTGCAGTTAGTCTGATAGGGAGGAGGTAATAAATGCCTTTCTTCCTATGCCATGCACAAAACATTTAATAAATAATTAAAAGTCCTTAAAATGCTATTTAACAAATTATTATTTTTATTTACAATATATAATAAAATATTTTCGCTAAGAATTATATGAAGGAAAAATATAAATTTCTATTCGCAATTATTGCAATGAACACTGCATAAAAAAACAGCCTTATAACTGTAAGAGCAAGTATTGTAAATTTTTATAGAAAATCTTTCCTAAAAAATTCAGTGTACTAAAGTTATTGTTTCGTTTTAGGTTTAATTTACTTGTTTTAGCTTAATCTTGTAATCTTTTCCTGCAAGAAATTCATGACCAGAGACAAAGGGGCTCCCCGTCAAAAAAGGAGAATGTGTCACCAGCTGTATAGATGGCATGCTCGAGTAACTGTATTTAGGAAACTGTAGAATTCTTTTATCGATATCCTTCTGACGGTCAGAAATATCAACATAAAATTCCATTTCAATCTCTGAAAACAAAAGCTCGTTAGAAAAATATTGGAAACATATAAAAGGAAAAGTATTCGAACTAAAAGTAGTGTCCAAATAGTGTACATTTTTTTTCTGATACTTGCTATACAATGCGTTACAAAATTAATCGAATTTTTTTTTAAGAAATATACAATTGAACACATAGAAGTAAAGTTTCATCTCAGAATATATGTTCACACACTTCTGGGTGATTTCCACATAATTTTGAGCTTTCTTTTTCTACTTTTTGAACAATAGAAAAAAATATTTTTGAATGTTTTTAGTTAAAGTAATCATCTGAAATAGACCCATGACTCAATATATCTGCGATAATCACATATCTTTGATTTCTTTTTAAAAAAACAACTTTAAACAGTGATGCAAGGCTGCTTCAGATAATTCCGATTGAAGAAAGCGCTCACATATATAAACATTAATACATCTGATTTCTTTTATATACTTTTTAAATTTGATTTCATTTATGGGGTGTCAGGACCCTTAACTTTCAAAAAATGTGTCTAAAATGCTTTTTTTTTTTTTTTTTTTTTTTTTTTTTTTTTAATTTCTGTATTATGAACAAAAATTAACTCAAAAGGATGAAATTTTTTTTGTGAATTTAAAATAGTTTCATATGTGTTATTTGATATATAAATTTAAAAATTTATTCTTTTAAAAAAAGTTATTGGATGTATTTTAAAGACTTGTAACATTTGCTTTTAGGTGTTGAATCTATTTTATTTTCATAATACTTATTTAATGTTTATTTTAAAAAAAAGTTTCAAATTTAAAAATCGTAAATTTTTGAAATTTCTGAAAATTAAAAAATATTTTTCTGCAACAATACTTTAAATTTAGGTTTAAATTCTAGAGAACAATAATTAAAATATATGTACAAATTATCATCCATGTCTAATTATTAGTATTTCATACGTTTTACGTGAAACTTTGAAAAAACATGGTTTGAGAAAAATGACTTTAAATTTAGAAATTTGAATAATTTCATGCCCACTATAATAGTTGACATAAAAAGCCTCTCACATAATAATTAAGTCCTTATTTTATAAACATGTATTATATATAAACAGTATTAACTTGGTTTAATTCACTTTGTAGGCCATAAATATCACTGTTTTTTAGACATTTTTGACGTTTTAAAATATACACATATTTACAAAATGTAACAGTATTATTGACTTAAATTTAGGTTTAAGTTACACAAAATAACTTTTTAAAGATGCTTAACGACCATCATTTATATATAACTCATTCTGCTTTATCTATCTTGTCTAAAATGTACAAAGAAAAAGAAAAAATCGAGAATAAATATTGTAAAACTAAAATAAAATTAAAATTTATTTTAGTTATTCATATAGGAAAATCTTTATTTTTATAAAAATTCTTAATTTGAACAATCTACAGCTTCAAGTGACAATCTATCTGCAAATCTAAAAATAATCTACAATTTTGACTTCGTGACTACACTTAGTCTTTCAAAGTGATTTCACTCTGAATGGCTATATCTTTACAATTAATAGGAATATCAAAAAACGATTAGTATCAAATTATTCAGATTAATCCACATTACATAAAAATATTTTCAAAAAATCAATTTTTGAAAGTTTTATGGCTCCTGACATCACCTAATAATATAAATCATTAACTCTGTTTTTCCATCGGAAGAACATTTTTAATTTTCTCATCACGCAAGCCGGGGAGAGTGGGTAAATGGAAAATGTCATCCAGTACCTAACAACTACATTTGCTAAAATCCATTCTCTAAGAACTTGAATATCGGTATATTCAACCTCGCCTTAAAGTATGATCCATTGGTTTTGAAATACTACACATGTACGTCTTTTACAATGTAATACAATTCTTTGTTATGATCGTCTTTATACATCATAAAGAGAATGTAATCAATTTTACGAGATGAGAGTGAGACACTTAGTAAATCATGATAAGATACTGAAATAAAAAATTATTTTTATACGTGGTGATTTAATAAAATAGAAGTTTAAAAATAGGCAACGAAAGAAATATTTTTAATATTCTTATGTACATGGTTAGTTTAACTTACATATTTACTTTTTATATAACGCAACTGATTCTTTCTAATAATAATTCGTATTACTTATAAAAGGTTTTTTTTTTTTTTTTTGCTTTTAGCAAAGCATTATTGTAAAGAGACATTAAACCCTTTGATCACCAGCCCTTTATCTGCTGGTGGTTTACTTCTGATCAACTGGCTAATTCCATTCGAAACATAACCAGAGCGACGACCTTTAATAAAGATAATTTTTTAATCATTTCATGACATATTTCAGTTTGTTCTAGATTATGGCTGAAAAGGGAAGTAAACTCATTTATTAAGACGTGATGTGGTATTTTTTTATTACACATATATATATATATATATATATATATATATATATGTAACTAATATTGTGTGTGTGTGTGTGTGTGATGATTTAACTTTCATTCAATAGTTTCTCTTAATAATAATTTAATTTTCTATTCTATCCCATCCCCCTAATTCAAAAGTAAAGAGTTCATTCTTATTTCCTGATCTCCTTCCAAATTATACTTTTATTTATTAGATCACGCTCTCATAAAATTCGTTAAATTCGCGTTCTCACGATCATAAATTTGTCAAAACAATCCCTATTAGACTCCTTGTCTATTATGATATTTCCCCAGAATCCCTAGTCCTGTACCGCGTGTTATATGATGTTTATTTTGAAAGATCCCTGCTTATTACTTTACACAATAAAATTTATCTCTCTTATGCTCACATTTTCTCTTCTCTTGCTCACACACTCCTCTCTGACGATCATCTGAGATTTTTATGGTGTTTTCGCTTCGACCACCAAAGTCTGAAAGTAAGTAATGCTCTCTCCGATAAAATCAATAAACAATCGTATTCATATGAAAAAGGGACTGCTCATTTCGACCATGCATTCAAAATGTGTTGCTAATATTGAACAAAGATTTAATATCTGCTTAAATATCATTCGTGATAGATATATATATATATATTCTTTTATTTATCTGTTTTCTCCGCTTTTTAAAAACATTTTTAACTATTTTTTCTTCCTCCTTTTTATGCAGTTTTTAATATTTCAAAAATATATTTCTTGAATCATGAACATTGTTAGATAATTTTATTCATCACGCTTTCCAATCACAATCACGTGCATTTTAGAGTTCATTACGATAATACTTTGATCTATTGATGTTCAAAGGAGAATTTAATGTATATTCTTACATATACAAATAAAAATTGTCCAGGTTACTTTTAATTAACATTATTAAGTTACGGAAGCGAATACAAGAGAATTGCAAATTTATTTATCTATCTTTGTCACCTCATATTTATTCATTCAATATCATTTCCAACGAATATTCTCACAGGTCTTTCATTCAAAATTTATATTTTTCTTTAAAAATGTATACTTACTTTCCGATTTTCTGACTTTTAGTATTTCCTTGTTAGGCTGTGACCAGATGCTATTGATTGTGAAGCAAAAATTGAATATGTTTGTGCTACTGAAATAGGATCCCATCACATAGTCGTTGGTACTAAAAACATGAAATAATTTTCCAGGTTTATCTTGTTTTATAAAAAATTGCATTAAATTCATTAATTGCAAATACTTAGAAACATGATTGAATTATTCAAGCTGCAAATTTCAAGGAAATTTCAAGCATTGAATGCGGTTCTTTTGAAAAAAGAAAATTCATACGTACAAGAACAGAATATAGCATTCATAAAAATCTCTTATTTTTTCTTTGAATTCGAACTCTATTTGTATTATGAGTACTTTAATTGTAGAACTTTAATGATTAAACTACTTTATATTGAATTACATTATATTTAAATGGTTTATAATAACTGAATAAAAATAGAGGGTTTTTTACACGAATCAATTAAGAGATTTTTATAAAATTTTAATAATTTTATAAATGTGACAGCTTTAAATTCACTTATCAAATAATATGGAGCTCAAAAAGTAGTTTATTTCACAAATCTTTTTTTAAAGAAATCTATTAACTCTTAATTTTTCTTTATCGAGCATAAGTTAAAACATACCGTAAAAGTAATAAGTAAAATTCTAAAACAAAAGCTAAGCCTTTAAGACGTATTGCACAAAAGAATACTAAAAGAAGGTGAATTTTGCTGTTAAACTGAAGAAAAGGTATTTTTAGTATTAATTTCTTCAGTTATGCAAAGGTAATAATTAAATAAAAATTTGTTCTGATGTAAATATTTTCTTACTAAATTTCAAACCGAATATATATATATATATATATATATATATATATATGTATGTATGTATGTATGTATGTATGTATGTATGTATGTATATAATCCTACTAATTGCCAATTATTACTAATAAAAAATAAAATTAAAATAAAAATATTATAAGTATTAAATTGCAAGTATTGCAGAATTAATTGAAGTAATTAGTAAAAAATTCGAGTTAAAAATGTATCAAAGTTTAAAACATGCAGAGTATTATATTGTAAAAAAAGCTAAAAATTACTTAAATACAATATAAAAGATATCAAGAATATATATTAAACATGATAATTTTAATTTTAACAAATAATAAAGTCAATAATATCGAAAGTTACGACTAACTTAAATAAACATAACTTTCATAAGGTGTACAAAGCATATCTCAAAAGAAAAGAATTGAGAAAAATTCAAAAATGAAGATATGTAATTTAAATGCTATGTTATGTTTTAGACTAAGAACAGTATTTTTAAGCCTGCTCCACTTATCTAATCATCATAACTTCAGTAATAACATTATACTTAATGGTAGAGACCAAAAATAAGCAAAAATCTCAATACCAAAGAGTAATTCAACTAAAGAAGACAATTAAGTAATAAAACAAAGCAAACAAATACAAAATGCGGAAAAAAAACACTTTTCAAAAGAAGAAATAAAATAATTTAAAAATGTTGACAAAGAGTAACCGATGAAATCTAAAAAGGAACAATTCAATAAATAAATTATCCCAAAAAAGATTATTAAAATACTAACACAGATCAATTTCGAAGATTTTAAAACAAAAATAAAAAGTAAAGCGAACCGGGAGGAAAAAAGAAAAGAAGTACTATTCTCCCATCTTAATCCTTATTTTTAAGAGTAAAAACGAATAATATTATTCCAAATACTAAAGGTTCTCAATAATAATTATATTTTTCTGTTTAATAATAAGTTTCATAAAATCTGTCAAAACGTTTAAAATTATGAAGTGAAACAATTTTCCTACGCAATGAAAAACGTAATAAATATGTAAATAAGCTATTTTTTTTTATTAAAAAGAGATATTAATGAATATTTCATTAAAAGTATGCTAAATGATGATATAAGCATTGCTCTTTCATCACTTTGACAAGTTCTTGAAGAGTAGATCATTAATTGTAAATGACTTTGAACATTATTTGTCTGACAGAAATATGCATTTGATTCTATTGAGCTTTTTAACAATGCAGAAGTTTAGTTTAGAGTTAAGTTTTATTCAAAAAATAACATTGTTTCTCAATATGCAAGGATTGTCGTTAATTAATTGTTGGTTGGAATTTTTTTTTCTTTGCAGAACGCATTATTTTATGTAAGTTAAGACCCGCAGTCAGAAGTTATGAAGTTCTAAAAATACCTTACTTGCAGTCGCGATGGGATTTTCCAGAAGTAATTTTGCATTTGAAGAATTCAGATAACGGTTTTCTTAATACACTCATAACTGAGGCATTAAAATTCTGAGACGTTGTAAATTTATTGTAAGTGACTGCCTGTAAATAATGAAATATGTAATTATTAGAAAAGGAAAACTAATAAGTAACTACATAAAATATTTTGATTTCAAAAGCATTAAAAATAAAACATGTAAGTAAAAGGTTTAACAATGATATTATACCTTTTCTATAAAATTATTTTCTGCAAAACTTTTAATAATAAAAAAAAGGATTAAAAAACATTAGAATCTCTATCTTATATGAGAACTGAATGCCCTCATTCTACTATTCTTTTTATTTTTATTGCGTGCTGTTCTTCATTTTTTTATTGCTCTCTTGTTTGATTTTTGCAATGATTGGGAAATGAATTTCTTTAAATGAACCTTATTCTGTGCATATTTCTTCAAAAAAAATTAATTAAGGCTAAAAAATTTAAATCCCAAACAAATATCTGTGAAATGATTTCAAGTAAATAAATAAATCGATAGGATGGATAAGCTCCTTGTAATCTTTCGTTTTCAGTGAAAAAAATCTGACTAAATTCATACCACTTAACTAGATAAACTATATAACCGAATATTTATATTGAATCCAAAATCTTGAAACACAACGCAAATAAAGTTTTAAAATTGGCATTGAATTACATCCACTGTTTATATTTCGTTGAAGAAACATGTCGAGAAAATATTTACCTGGGGGGATAATATTTTAGTTATTCTCTAAATGAAAAAATTAAAATATAATAAAAAAATTATTAATTCGTGGAATTATTAATCTGGTCTGAAGGTAACATTGAAAGAGGTTCCAGGGTATGATGCATTTAGCATATCGGGAGATATTAAACCAAAATTACTTAAATGTCCTTCCTTTGTACTCTAAAATACAAAGCATACGATAGCAAACTTTGCTTTAGATCGCAAAAACTGCAATTTGATACTCTCCATTTTTAATTAGAGTTCAAGTTTTCGAGATAAACATGTAGACGGTGGGGTGATGAGATTGTACAACCTGAATCTACGATGGTTTGCTCTTATGCAAAGGGCTGGTTGTCTAAGGGGGTAATTTCATTACCGGATTCCATGATGATATCGTAGGAATTCAATGATGAGGTACAACTCATTTTATTTCGTTTATTATTTGTAGAGACGAAATGAGAAATATTTTTAACAGGAGATGATGAATTGACCATTTCATCGGAGCAAAATAGATGGCTGCCTCATTTAACCATATTGGCGAAGGGCGCTGGAACGCTCTCTGGAGTTTACTTCCGACGTTAGTAATGCAAAGGAGAAGAGAAGATGAAAGTGGAGGAAAAGAGAGCGATAACGAAGTGTCACTCAGTTTTTGTTCTGGAATAGGTGGCGCTGCATGAGCTTATCACATGACTTTGATTCGTGGTGCCATCTATCGAGTATCGGAGGAACTGGTTTTACAGTACATTGGAAAATAAAATTAATTCTTTGATAATTAGCTGGAAAATCCTACATACATAAGAACCGGCTTAATGAGGGTTAATAAGAAACTTCGTTTTTCTGGGTAAAAGATGGAACTTCGATACAGAGTGGAGTCCAAAGAACGTTTTGTTGGCCAGTGAAATATGGTTTTCTATCTCAGAGATAATGTCTGTTTTTACGAATTTATAGATCATCATACCAAATGCAAGAAAGCATAATATTGACTTATTAACTTGTAAAATATTAAGTATATATTTATAATATAATTCACTCTAATGATTAACAGAACATTTAGAACGTTTTAGAACAATCAATGTATAAGACTATGTGTGTGTGTGTGTGGACGAGAAGAAAGAGAAGTATAAGTCAGTATAGTAAAATTATTTTACTTAACACATTATTATATCCCTCACAAAGAATCTTAGAAGTAAAATATTCCCATGCTTTTACTTAAAATTGGAATGCACAACGTTGGAATAGTACTCTCTAAGGTATTATATATAAACTAAGTTTTTTTTTTATTTGGTATGCCTTTTTAAGAACATAAAGAATTTGTTTTCTAAATGAATGAATAGGTATACTAATTTTGCTCATATTCTTCACGAACTGTTTTGTGAAAATATCCATCTTTAACTGTAATGTAATACTAAATAAAGTACGTTCTTATTATTAGAATGATTTCTTTGTTCATCTAAAAACTACATATTTTATTTTCAGCACATTTTTTATATAAAATGTTGAATATCATGAAATGATAATTACTTTATCATGTTACATGTCTATTCAAAGTACTTACTTGGAAATCTTCAGGAACATTTCCTTCTTCGTTGCAGACCATTGGGAACAAACTGCAATAATTAGCCGCTTTTAAAATCGTTGAATCCAGACAAAAATTTCCCAAAGAACAAACTACTTCAGGTCTGATGCTGTAAAAAATTAACTTGTGTAAACTTGCTTCAATGAACCAGATTATATCGCATGGAAATTCCATTCAATCATTGAAAAGAGTAAATTTGTAAAAAGGATGAAACTTTTCCAAAGAAAAAGTTAATAACAGGACTATCATTGCATATTTTAAAACTTTTTTTAGAAATCTTATTTTAGAAGTTAAAATTTCTCAGGAACGAGTATTTAGTTTGTAATATTTAATTTAGTAGTTTTGATCTATAATGTTTAGTTTGCAACATGTATTTAGTTTGTAATTAGCAAAAAAAAAAAAAAAAAGGATTTTAAAAAGAAGAATGAAAATTATAGTAGGCCAACATTTCATTTGCACTGACAAAAAGTCTAATCTAACGTATATTCCTCCTACGAAAATAAATTACCGTATATTCTGACGAACGACTATAATGCGCCATAGCGCATAACCTTCACCTATAATTTCAAATTACATCATTTAATGATCTAGCATTCCTTTTGAATAAACCTGACAGCATATTCGCCGCATAACGCGCGCCCCTTTTTTTTATGGAGAAATCCTAAACGTACATATGCGATGCTCTAATGGTTTGAAAACAGATTTCTCAAGCTTTCGAACCATTCTATATTGAATTGACAATGAAGGTAACAATATGCATGTGGAGGGGATGCTTGAGAGAGTAAATAATTCTGCAAACCGGGTGGATTGTATTTACTGCTGATGTGCACGAAAATGTTGTTCTAGATTATCGAGAAAAGGAGGACAGTTTGAGGTGAGAAAAAGCACTTGCAATCTGAATTCATAGAACAGGAGTCAAATTTTCCTCTTTCGCTAATCATTTAAGGCCATAATTTTGAACCGAGCATCAAAGGCTTTAGTAAATGTTGCTGAAATGCAATTGATCTAGTATTCCTTTTAGCAGTAAATATGGGTGCTACCAAACGAAATAAACATAGTACTGATTTCAAATGCAAAGTCATTCCATTTGTGAAAGAAAATGGAAATCGTGTAGCAACAAGGATGCACCTGTGGATTTTTGAGCTTATATAAGATACGTCATTTCTTTTAAATAAACGGCATTTAGGTACATGTAGAAATCTTACTTTTTATGCTTATCTTTCCTCTATTTTTAAACCTATCGATTTTACATTCAGCATTTAACGTGCACCCGTAAATTTCGATTTTATTTTTTGTATTAAAAGTGCTCGTCATACCCCGGAATTATGGTATGTAGCACCTTTCAACGATAATTAGTATTATCTTAATAAATGACCAAAAAATGTAATAATTACAAATACTTAATAAATATCTTTTAAATATATTTGAATAGAATTCACAGGATAAATTCACTCGCTTTGAAATCAAAGTGAAGATGCAAAAATTGAACAATCAAATTATAAAATACATGGGATAAGTTTAAATCACATGATGACTATGGGGTAATTATTAATTTACTGTATTTGGTATCAGTATGCATTTGTAAAACATAATGAGACCGTGCAAGTTAATTTAAATTACAAATTTAGTCACAAATATAATCTTTAAGAAATAATTTGAGTAAAAGAATGTATTATATTTTCAAAGCATAATCATTTAAAAATTCAAATATAGATTACCCATGGCTACTACAGAGAGTTATTCCCGGAACATGAATTTCGGATGGTACAGACACTTGAATGTCCACTACTGTCGGATAAGTCCAATAAAGAAATAAAAATTCCATTGTTTGATATAAGAATCCGGTTAGACATACTACAATTATAGAAAACTGTAGAATTCTCTTCGCTGTGTTTAACCGTTTACCCATCTTGTTTTATTTTTTTAAATATCTGAAAAATAAATCATGAAAAATTTAATAACAATTATCTTATTTAAAATGTAAATTTTATTACTATATGTATACAGAGAGCATATATGCTTTTTAGTTAGACAATGTTAATAATTATTAGTAAAGTACACCTCTAATGATATCGGATTTACGCTTGAAAATTATAATTAATTCACAAAACGTGGAGCTCTCAGCATTTTTCGTTTCATAATTGTTAAATTAAAGAAATTCTGTTCTTGTAATTTTTTAATCATAATATGTAAAAATTTCCTTTAGCTGTGTTGTACACATACGAAGCAGTTTACATTCTTCAAAAGATCTGACAGATTATTCAAAAGATGTTCTTAATGAACTAGACAAGGTATTCATAAAAGAATACCCTAATTTTAAAAAGCTACAGTTACAGAACGAAAGAAGTTACAATCATTTTAAGCAAAATAATTTAAAAATAGCACTTTATTGATAATAAAATCACGAATATTCATAGTGATTACACCTAAAAATCCGAATGATATCCAGTGAGACTATACGGTGGATTGGTCGAGCAACAAATGACAATGTTGTTATTAATCAGTGACTCTTCCCCTCTCCCCCCCACAAAAAGTGCTGATTTAACAACCTTTCTTTTAGAGGCTATTTGAAAAAAAATATTTTTACCGCCACCGCCAGTGAACATTAAAGAACTGAAAATGTAAATAACTACATCCATTCAATTTTTAAAACCGAATGTGCTGAAAAAAGTGTGGGATAAGTTTCGTAATCAACTACATATTGTTTATATTTCTAAAGGTAGTATTATTGATTATTTAAAGTTTTAAAAACTTTGAAGTGTTTCTTTTCATTTAAATATCCAAAAATGCTGTAACTTCTTTAGTTTTGTAACAGTATCTTTTCAAAGATTTTCTTTTGTAAATACTCTGTAATATGGAATTAAAAGAAATTTGTACTGTTAATCGTGCTGCAATTTTGCTTAAATATTTTATGTAATACTTATTTGTTATAATTTCTATCATACTTTCTTGTAGGTTTATATCTTATCCAAAAACGATTATAAGCTTTTTTTGTGTTCTTTTCAAACTATTCACGTCCCAACTAAAGTCAAAACCTTATGGCGACTTTGTGAATTGACGTAAACTATCTCTTAGGCTATTTTTCAGTCTTAAAACTATTAATCGCACAAATGATAGCTTTTGTAGTGGAAGCTTTCTCTTTACGCAGTAAGGTACCGATTTGTTCACAAATAATAATAATAATTTGTGAGAAAGTAAAAGAAATAGAAAAAAAAAAAACATTTAAAATAGATTGAAACTGGCTTTCCTAATTTTTTATTTTAACATGCGATAAGTTCGTGTTCAGCAATTTTCTTAGTTCGATCTTTTCTTTCTCGATGCCTTTTCTTAGCATCAAATATTTATTTTCTTTTTCGTATGGGTTCTCGTTTTCTTTTATAGGACTCTTTAGGGAAATATTTTGGGCAACACAGTTATTAGAGTAAATCGAAATTTCAAAGAAATTTATGCTACAATTAATAATTCAAAAAATTTGAATTATTAAAAATGAATGTAAATTAGCGTAAAATAACGTACTTCCCAGCTGCAAGTTCCCCACAAGCAATTGTTATAAAAAAAATACCTTCTTTAAATTCTAATGCATATTTACTTTCACAAGTAAAACATTCTAAAGTACGAAAATGTTGCCAGTTTTAATGGCAAGAAGGATAAAAACTGACGATTCTGCCATAAAAATCAATTATCAAATTAAATATCAAAATAAGAGAAAACGATAAATTATTAAAGTAGATAATAATATTCATTTCGGATATTAAAATAAAAGCCGACTATAAAATATTAAATTAAATATGTTTTAGCAAAGTAAATATACCTTAAGTGAACTAAAAATAATTTTTATAAACATAACGTATTATAGTGTCATTCTTTTGAACCTAACACCATGTATCCTTCATTTTACGCCCACGAAATTTTTTGGCGCCATTTTCTGAAAACAATATCATATTAGCTCAGATTAACAAGTATATATAGTCTAATATTAACTTCAAAGAATATGAATTTCAGGAATCTTTATTGTTGGATAATACTTAAGAAATCTAACTTCTTTCTAATCAGGTGACGAACTGACGTCTGATCAGCATTATAATGGAATACTCAAGCAATAATGTGGTACGTATTGAGCATATAAGGATTGCTGTAGCTTATATCCTAGAAAATACATCAAAAGCCCATCGATGCTATCAAATTTGAAATTGGAGATGTAGATAATTAGCAAGCGGTTCGTTTTCTTCCAAATGCTAACGAAATTTGAAATTTTCAATTATTTTATTTATTTATTTTTGGTAAATTAATTTATTTGTCTTTTTTTAATCATTATGAAAAAAGTTTCATCTTAAGTCTAAAAATAACTACGCTGTTGGAAAACTGAGTATCAGTACGGAATTTTTTTTATACCAACAAGTTGCCAAAATTATAGAAGTAGATTGTAATCAAAAATATAAATGATCTAGAGAATTTCTCTCCTCTTTCACTCTTCTGTAAATAAATAACAACCTTCCTTCATTTAAGAAGAAAATTTAATGAAATTAAGCTTCTAATATATTCCATTTTACTACTCAATTTCATTCGAACCGATTTTAGCTTCTATCACAAAATAATCAAAGCAATAATAGTTTTTTAATTTACTAAAAATCAATTTTTAATTTGTTTAGAGAAATTTAATAGCGGGACCTAATTATAAGTAAAACATTCTTTATATATATATATTCATTTCTGCTTCAGTGTTTAATGGAATCCAAGATTTTAAGATATTTCGGGCTATTTCCTTCATTTTTACTCAAGTATTGAGAAATAAAACTTAGTATAAAATATTGATGGGATCCTACTTTCTATTGGAAACCTAGGCTTCAACTGGTCAGCCTTATGGTTAATATGGTCCTTGCCTTTACACAGTCTTTCAATTAAATTTGTTGATTTATATTTTTTTCAAAGCAGAGTATATATATAAGTAAACACATATCCAAACATTTACTAATGAAATTATAAAGATAATTTCTTGCCCACATTATTGGAAAAAAGATATTTGCTTATGATATGTCTAACCCGAATTAAAATATCTAGTTTAAATACAGAGCTCGTAGAAATAAAAATCCATATAATTCTAATTATGAAGTAGAAAGATTCTTTTTATGCAACTAAATGAGGTTCATAGACTCCCAGCTTGAGAAGCAAAACTTTAACGCTCAGATTTTGAGAAAAAAACAATAATTTAGAAGCGAAACAGAGGAAAGAAGGAAACGCAACAATATAACATACGGAACTAGATACCTTAAATCGTCGTACACTAAGTAAAATTTAGAAACTCAATTTAATTCATATTATCCCCTATTTAATCAAACTACTCTTGAATATAAATCTAGACATCCTAGAAGAATTAAAATTGAAAGAACAGAAAAAAATCTTACTTACAAAAGGAAGGAACAAGAATACTTCTCACCTACTTAGAACAACGACATTAATTCGAATCCACTAATGAAATACGAAATATAACATGTGAGAAAATATATCGCGAAGTAATTCATTTGTATTACTTTGAATGCTTATGAATTTTTTTTTTTTGATTCTTGAATGAAAACTATGCTAATATAATGTCATTTAAAAACAGAAAAATTTTAGAAGCATAACTTATGTAAATAGGGATATCAATAAATATGATTTAGCTGTCCCTCCGATTGAAATCAATTGAAAATTAATTGTAAAATCGCAAGAGTTTTATTTTCCGGAAAGAAGCTGAATCGCATTCACTCTAAACAATACGAAATTCTCTTAGCGACAATAATGTAAATTACTTTCGTTGCTGCCTAGTTACAAAATGCAAACTTTTATATTGTTTTGAAATTAAAAAGCTAATAACATTTATCGAAATAAAAATTGCTATTACAATAAGTGTTTCATCAATCAAAATTCTGAACATTATACTTTTACACACACACACACAAACATATATATGTTATTAGTTGTCAAAAACATATACAGTTTATGAGATATAGAAGAGTTCAAGTCAAAGTTCTTTTTAAAATAAAGCCGTGATATTTTTATAAATAACGTTGCAATGAAAGAGGTAGAATTTTTAAACATAAGAATAGTCGAAGGTAAATCTTTTTAAAATATCGATGTAAAATACAAATTCAAATGCGAAAAACTTAATTTCGGAAACTTTTGTAATTTTACATGTATAGTTATAAAAATATCATTGGTGATTTATATCCTCTATCAATACCATTTATTATACCTTTTTAACAATCTACAAAATATTAATGCAAAATATTGATGAATTTTAAGAATTATTCAGAATAGGTTTTAATTTATTTTTTCATATAAAATATAAAATTCCGAATGGTATTATAAAAATGTTCTAAATTGCATTTAAATTCAAGTAGGTTTTATTATGAGTCTTAGAGGGTTTTTTTTTTTTTAATTCTATCTCATTTCAAAACCGATTTATTGCTGTGAATATGAATCATATTATAGATTCTGAACAGTTCGAATGAATATTTAATTCAAAATACTTCGATAAACCCGTCTAGATCGAAGAACTCTTGGTTTACTCATACATTATGCAATTATTTTTCTATTTAATGAAATATCATGAATTATGAAAATAACTACCATTGCAATAACCTTTTTAAATTTGTTATAAATAACTTATACATAAATAATATTTTCGAATTCAAATTCCAAATCATTTGGTGATCATCATTAAAAAATATTAATACCAGTTCGATTATCTAATGTAAAATTTCCTTAAAAGAATTTTTGTCGTCCCATTTATTTGTGCAATTATCATAAATTATTTATTTTATTTTTTATTTTAATTTTAGTGAACATAAATGTTTACTGGCATCTCTTTTTTTGTCATACTTTGTATGGCATTTTCTTACGAAAACTTCTATAAAATCAATTCTTAATAAAATATTCCTTCATATAGTTTAAGGGTTTTCTTAATCGTAACCTAATTTCACTCACAGTATATCTGGGATGATGTGCATTAAATATGTCGTGGATCTAAGTCCTCACATTGGCGTGGTTTAGAAGTTTAGAGAGTAAAGTTCCAGGGGAGGAGTCAATCTCGTCACTTGACAGTGGTTCAGCATTTTGAGGTCCGTTGCCAATTATGTTCTCGTGTTGCTTCTCAATAAGACGGTAGTAAACAGTCAACCAATCAATACAGGGTTTTAATATTATTTTAAATTTTCATATCAAAATTAATTTACATCGTTATAAAATTAGTTAACCTTAATATATGTTCCACTGATTAATTCACCATACATTATAAATTAACAAGTTCGATAATCCCTAATTTGTAACATCGACAGCGTGAATAATTCTGATGCTTCAGATTGTAAAATAACATTTATTTCGCCTCCAAGTCAGAATCCACTGTGTTCAAAATTTTTGTCCTGGTTTTATGACAATTAAAGAACAGCAAGATTTTAAACCAAGTTTCCATTAAATTTAAGAATATAATAAAATTACCTGCTGGAAGAATGTACTCGTTTACGAGGTTAGTTTATGAAGTAATATCACCACTTATTACATAACCAGTTATTCACAACAGTTCCTTATTAACTATTATTTACCAGAAAAAATCTCTTGAACTATGCATTCAAATATTTTATTCTAAATTTGGGACACCAGAAAATATGCCTTGTTTTTTCTTTTCCTCTAAAATATTTTATTTTCCAAATGAAGAGAAATAATTAACATATTTTCTTCTTAAATGCATAGGAATTACGAAAGCATTTCCCAAAACAATGCAACAGAAAGAGCAAATAATCATACGATAATATTTATTTAAAAACTCTAAATTAAGAAATTAAAAAGAAGGTGCGTTATATTTTAATGCAATTGTAACATAATTAATTATGTATATATATATATATATATATATATATATATATATATAATGTCTAAAACATTGATATTTGTAAGGTAAAATGTAATATTTAAAAAATAGTTGTGTGTAATGATAAAGCATCCTATTAAATTATTAAAGATAATAAAATGAAATGGCCAATTTGAAACAGTTGAGCTAACAAGATGTAATATCGTGAAATGTAAGTTACATTTGATTTTTTGTTTCTTTGTAACATTGTGACTTAAAAGAAAAACCGTAATATCAACTGCATTTAGAAAAATTATGAAGCTATAATTTCCATAAATAATACGAAACAATATTAAGATAATGAATAATGACATTTTAGTAATAATTTTGAATATTTGAAATAGCTTCAAAACCGAATATTTGAACCAGTAGCATAAAATTGACTCAGATTCGATTATGCCATGTAAAACAGATTTTAAATTCATACTTTTATATTTCATTATTACTTAAAAACAATCAATGAATAAACTTAGTTATTCATTTTAAATTACTTATTAAAGATAAAAATAAATTCTAGTAATCATGCAAAACAGAAACTTAAGTAGAGTTATTGACATTTAAATCTTTTTAAATATATTAGTAAAGAAATATCAAATTACAAATACCTATTTCATTATTGATCAATATATTAAATAGCCATATCTTATTTTAAATTAACAGTACTTGAAAAATATGTACCCGTAAATCTAATTATGTTTAGACATGTAAAGAGAACTCATTTACGTTTAAAAATCATTAAATTTAAAGATTATAAATATAAATAAAAAAAACAAAGGCAATGTATCAAACCTAAAAATCCACTGATGATAATAAATGAAAAAATTCTCATTTAAAATTTGCTTTAATGTTTTAAATAATTTATTGCCTAGATGAAAATCTATTTGAAGCATTTATTTGTAACCAAAATATTTATTATTTAATAATTTGCTAATTATTATTTATTATTATATTGTTTGGGAATCAAATCATACTTTTTAATACTTTGTGAATTCAACCATCTTACAATTTTACTGATTATTTGCCTCTGCAAACAAGGGAACATTCAAGAGCGGTAAGGTGCTTTGATTTTGATATACTTCGCAGTGTGTGTGTGTGTATGTGTGTGTGTGTGTACATCACCAATAATAGCTTGATCTATAGTCATTATTGGGCAGTTTCAACTCACTGATCTCAATTGATAATTTTCAATGCCACATCGAAAATTTCATTAATATTGATCATAATCTTTGCTGCCACCTGAGTAATTGTATTTATACCATATTATTTGTTACGTTTACAAAGTTTATCGTTTTTTAACAACTTTTTTAACTATCTTGATATTTTCAAACAAGGTAGTTATGAAAATATCTCTCTTGTATGAAAATATCTAGATAGTTAGAAAAAGTTTTAAAAAATGAGGTTATTCACTGTATTGGGCTGCTCCTCGACTCGTGATTCAAAGGTCGGAGAGTGCATAGGATAAAAAAAATACTTTCATACAGCTGTGTGCAATATCTTTTGTTATAATTTCATTTTTGGTGGGTATATAATTAAACCAATGACAAATTGCATCTAAATAAATTACTTAAAAGGTATTATACAGTTGTATTCATTGTGATTGCATTAAACATTGTGTATTCATTAATTTAAATGATTTTTGAACATTTTCCGATCATAAAACAAACTACTTAAAAAGAATTTCTCTGTAAATATCAAATTCAATAGGACTTTTTAGAAAGATATGTATCACGTATTTGAGTCAATTAGAAAAATAAAAGCAAAACTGTGTTCATTATCATTGACGAGAGTTTTTTTAAGAGTTGAACAAACTTTATTACTCATGAAAATTATTTCTAAACCCTGTTTAAAATTTCGATATGATTGAACTGCTATAACTAACGAAGCTCAATTTCATTATTAAATTAGCAACCTTTGCAAAAAGAGCCTATTAAGTAATTTTTTTGTGAGATTGAAATGAGTGATCTCTCATGCAAATGTATATGAGATTTCTCTTTC
>BMAW01062744.1:0-40434 GCA_019974015.1 Nephila pilipes
TCAGACTATAAACATTAATTTTGAAAATAGATTTTCATGTTTTTATTAATTTATTTGAACTAAAAAAGTCTGAATTTCGTGATGAATATTGTATCTAATTTTTTTAAAAAAAAAATACAAAGTTTGGGTAGTTTAGTAAGTGTCTGTAAGAAACAAATTAGATATTTGAAACTCTTGAGTAATTCTGCAATTGAATAAATGTTTTGGAAAGAAATTATTTCTATTTGTTTTTGTATTGCCTAAAAAAGCTTCCTTAGCAAGATTATTTATATAATGAGTGGGCTGCTTTATAATATTTGTATATAAAGAATATAAAACATATGCATGCATATGATGTGTAATACAAGTATTTATAAAAAGATGCAGTCGAATCTTAAAACACACTCATTTGTAAACTTTGAAAATAATGAAAGCAATATATATATATATCAAAGAACTCTTATACATTTGGAAAATGCTAATTTAACCAAAATGTAGTTGATAGGCTGTTTATTTTAACATTTCCTTGATTTAATTAGCTAGAATTTTTTTTTATTCATTGTGAATTACTCTATTTGAAATAATTTTAAATTTTCTAGATAGATGAAAACATACAGAAAATATTTTTGTCTGACTGAGATGTTACCACAAAGCTTTAAAACAAAGAACTCGTGCATTCTATACGTAGATTGATTCTGTTATTGTACAAGTACTTTGTAAACAAAAAAAATCTTAAGGGCAATCCATGATTTATTTATAAAGCAGGCTTTTGCTCTTTATTAAGAACTAAAGAAATGAAATATGTACAATGCAATTTAAAAAACATTTCTGCATACTACTTTGCAAAATGAATGTGTAATTAAATGCAATTGTTACAAAAAGCTGAAGGATTAATTTTATGCTTGCTGTTTTAATTGATTTATCCAATTCAAGACAAATAATGTAGTAATATTTTGTTTTTGAATTATGTGTGTGATTTTCATCAATTGTTTAATGTATTCAACCAATATTTAATAATTTTTTGATAATTGAGGAAATTTATCTGCTTTTGAAACAGTTTTCGTTTGACTGACCTTTGTTTTTCTGTTTTAAATAAGTTGCCTTAGGAATGAATAAAAGTTGTGAACAAACAATGTTTTAAATATCGAGGAAGATTTTTTTTTTGTCCATTTTCTTGGATGCAATTTATCTCATTTTGTAAATGCATACGTAAATTTTTATCATTTAAAAAAAAAAAAAAAAAAAAAACATTGGGTTGTTTATTAATGCATCTCATGGAATTTTTTAGTATTGAAATATCCATTCTAAAGTGGAATTGATATTTAAATGCTTTATAAACATTGGATATATGTATAATTCAGCTTATTCTATCTTGTTATCTAGAATTTATACCACCAAATAATAAAACTGACTGCTGAATCCACAGCTCTAACTTTTAATTATGTATTTAAAAGGTGTGTTTGCATTTATATTCTAAAGAAACTAATTACAAACTAGTAGAGACAACTATGAAATCAATATAGAAATGCTGTAATTGCATTACATGAGCATGTTACTATCATGTAAACAAGCTATTTTAAATTAAACTTTTCATTGTGTTTTAATACTTTTTTTTGTCAACTGTATGTAGTAATTTTTTATTTGATAATTATGTACTTTTAATATTAGGTAGGCAAACATATCTGAACTGAAAAGAAATTTTAGGAATAACTTTAAGAGATGCAAGATGTTGTTTTGATTGTGCAGGTTATGTCAATAGAAATGATACTTTATTTTACAAATTAAATGAATTTATTAACAAAATATTAAACAGAAATAATGATACACACATTAGTGTTAATTATACTAATTAAATACAGTAAAACAATTTGATTAGTAACCATTTATTATTAAATAACTTAGAGCAATATTAGTTATTGAAAACTCTTAGGACGCTGAAAGGTTTTTCAAAAATTCCCCAAAGATGAATTTCGGGAAGGAAACAATTGATAAGATATTTAGTGAAATGTGCTCCACCCCCTTGAAGCAGTGCGAGTTTTTCAAGCCATTCTTTCATCTATCAATTATATCTTGAATAAAACACTACTTAATGATATTTTATTCATCTTGTTTCAATTTTGTTCTTCTGAATGCAGTTTTCTCTAGCATGAAGTAAAAATGACTAGATTACAAAATAACTTTATTTAAAAAATAAGATTTTCCAAAAAAAAGATAAAAGAAACTGTTACAAAAAAAATAAAGAAAAAGAATGATTGTTTTTCTTTTACAGCAAATGTAATCTTAAAGTAGACAAATGAAGCAAAATGCTATTATAACTAATTATAAGTTTAAGTAGCATTCATTGTCATAAATACAACTTCCGACTCATTAAAATTTTGATTGCTTCAGAAAACATTCAACATCTGCACTACCATATATGTAATCCATCAAAAAACAACATAAGTAAAAGCCTGTAAATTCACAAAAAAAAATTTTTACAAAGAGTGATACTTCATTACATGTTGGAGAAAGATGCATAACTGTATAAGAAAACAGCATCTTTGTTAATACACATATTCATATATTATTCAATGGGCACCATTCTCATGTTAATCTCATTGAATAATATTAAGGTTATATATTATTCAATGAGCACATTTTCCCATGTTACCTTCAGGATATATTGTGCCATTCAGAATTTGAGGCAAGAATACATTACCCCTTTTATTCAAATAGGAAAGTTGGGTTCCCAAGTAATTCTTTATATACAGTGGTGAATCCATGGGGAGGGTACAGGCTCCAAACTTAATTTCATGCACAGGTAAAATAACATACCTGAATAGGAAATTCCAATTAAATTTAAAAGTATTTTTTATTTACCTCGGTAAATAAATACTTTTAAGTATTAATTATAAACACAATTAAGTCTAATGAACTATTTGAAGAAAAAAAATGTACCCCCACCACCAGTCGATTTTTGTATGGATCCACCATTGTTTATGATTCATATAATTTTATCAAGAATACTTCTAGTATTTCTATATTTTAAATAAGATTAAGTTTATCAATTCATATAGTATATTTCTGGATTAAATAATTTTAAAAAGTATTCAATAATTTTCTGGACTAAATATTTTTTTATTGAAAGAGCATAAAATAATTATATAAAAGTAATTATTACTAAAAGAGAAAATTATTATTGGTTATTACTCCTATTAATTATTGGTAGAATTCATGCAAATCAAGGAATAGATGTCAGACAAAGATTTTTGGAAGCAAATTTCATCTGATAATTATACTTGTGATGTAACACATTCAGATTTAATCAACCTGATTTCCTTTAAAGAGACTTGGTACTCTTGAACCATTTTTTTTATTAATGCATTTAAGAATTTGGTTTTAGCAAGTTAATTAGTGTTTGAAGAAAATGATTTAACATGAAAATTTGAATACATAGCGAACACAATTTTATAAATTAAAATTTGTTTTAAAAAATTTCAAAACCCTACTCCTTTATTAATTTTTTAAAATGAAAAAAAAAAATGTTTTTGTAATATTCTGAAGGATGTTTAAACAACTCTTTAGGGATCTGTTTTTAATAGCTTATTTAGTTTTGGAGGAGAAAAAAATAAAATGTGGGTCGGCATGCTAAAATCCAGCAAGAACACATATCTTTTACATTTTAATTTTTTTAAAAAATTTACACTTCTTTGCAAAATGGATCCCTAATTTTGTTACATGTATTATATATAATACACAGTAAGGAAATGGAAGGGATTCATTAATATTTGTGGGTTGGTTGAATTTATAGCACTGAAATGAAACAAAGAAAGTTCCTTCGTTAGTCTGCTTCACTTTCTGCCTCGCTTAAAGAAGCCCCAAAAAACTTACCAGTTGACCAAAAAATCTCTGAAATTGAAACCATATTCAGAGAAAAATTTCCTGATCTTCCAGTTTTTAATGAAAATAGTAATTTGTCACCCTCTTCCTCCTCTCCTGACCATAAACACCTGCTAGATCAACCGAAATCTCCTCCAACTGGTCCTTCTTCCTCCCAAGCATTCTCAAGACCTTCTTACAGTCTCGTTGTCAAGATGGGCTTGTTCAGATGCCAATAATGTGAAAAACCTTCTGTATCTCTTGTTGTAGTTTACTCCCATAGGAAAAAAATTCATGGTGTGGTAAAACACCTGTAGTCCCCAGACTCTTCCCTGGTGGACCTATGGAATTATGTCATACCTGCTGTAATTCTCCTGAACCCGGCCTCTCAATGCCGGAACATTACCTAATAAATCATAATCTTGAAAGAAGCTGAAATAGAAATGAGTTAGCTACTAAATTGATTCATGTATCACCATCTATTATATCATAAGCTGTAGGTTTTTCTTAGAAATAATAGCATTTTTTAAAAATTTCATTAGGTATTTATAATAACTGATAACATTTTTCAGGATATTAATTGCAATTGACGAACATGAAAAACGAAGAATAATGTAAAATAATAATAAATACAACCATTTTTAAAATTTTGTACTTCTTGTGTCACCAATATTATATTCATATGAAAATATATTATGAATAAAAACACAAATGAAAAAAAATTATGTCAAAATTTAAAAAATTTTATTCAGCAAATAATATATATACAAGGAAGGGTTACAAGACCAAACCGCTGAATATGTCAGGTTTACAAAAATACAATAAGTCAAAACAATAAAACACTAACCAAGCAATTATAACAAACAGCACACTTCAAAAAGAAAATCAGACATGAAAGAAAAAAGATCTACTTTCGAAAAAGTAGGAAAGAAAAATTAAAGAGTGCTCGAAGTTAATTGAGCAAAGAAGGAAAATACCCAAGAGTACGGGAAAATTCAAAAGATTGGAGAAGGGAATGAATTCCCCGCAGGAAGGTTGTCTGAAATTTAAAAAAGAGCAGGATTGGGTCTGTAATTAAAATAAATCATGGGAGACTGGGCAAAACCTGTCTCCCGTATTAATCCACAAAAGAAACAAGATAATATGATACATAGATAAAAACAGACAAATGGGAAAGAGAACATGAAAAATGCAAGATAAAAAAAAGTGAGAAAATAACCGGCGAGGAGCTAGAAAAAACTTGCCCCAAGCCGGGGATATTAAAATCCAAATAGCAAATCTAAAAAGGTCAAGGTAAAAAGAGCTCAAGTATGAAAAAGAGATTTTGATAAATAAAAATCTGACCAGGAGGCAAGAAAAGGGAGGAATTGGCATTTGCCAGTAAGGTGTTCGATATATATAACCCTCGCCCATCGAATATGTCCAAGCAGATGCACGTTTTACAAAGAAAAAAATTATGATACATGTTTCACACGACTTTGTGCACAAATATTTTCTTTCGACACTTCAACCAAATCATATGCAAACTTTTGTTTGCATTTTGCGTACCACATTTGACACACCTTTGCAAGAGTCTATTAGAAGCAAACCATTGGTTAATAGAAAAGATATATGGCAAAAAGCTTTCTCTTATTGATGTTCCCACATGCAATTTGCGGGAATCTGGTTTTTTCTCCTTTTGTTATTGCAGATTGATAAAGACACCAAAAATTAACACCTGTTGGGCACTTACTCTCCAAGTTCACTGCTTGCTATGGAACAATGATGACATACTTTGTACATAACTTCAAAGTGAATGACATAGCCTGTAAGTATATTAGTGACACAATCATAAATCGACCTTCCATTCAAATAACTGAAATGCTTTGTTTTTTGAAGAATTCCTTAATGTTTATGAAATACAGTGCAAATTGAAGACAAGATGAATGAAAGTTACTCTAATCTGCTCATCAAAAATGAATACAAATAATAATAATATTATGAAAATAATCCAAAACAGATTAAGATTATATGAAAATCTAAACACACACATATAATTTAAATCAATCAATAAATCAGAAATGCCAATAATAAGAGAATAATCAAAGTACTTCACAAGTAATATAAATAATAATTTTCATTAATAAGAAATTTATACAGTGATGCTGATAATAAGACAATCTAAATTTTTCACAAATAATTCCAGTATTAATTTAAAGTAATGGGTGTATATATCTTCCCATAAGGATTTCAATGTATAATAAAAATAACTTTTTTTAAATGAAAGTATAATTGATGGCTTTTAGTTTTGACTACCTCTTAACATAACTACAAAATTTGAGGTGAAGACATTATAGTTGAAATATGAGTAAAAATTTGAACTCTCAGAAAAAAAAACCATTTAGGCTATCTGGTTCCTTTGTTTTTGATCTTGTGGAGAGGATATGAATAACACATATTGCAAGATTAATTTTCCTTCATTCTAGGTTTGGCTATTAAATAACACAACTGATGCTGCTACCCAAGTATGCATGCACCAAAAGCCAGTGACCAACAACTGTTCAACAATAAGCCTTCTCTATTGATAATTTGGCCGAGAAGATGTTGAAGATGAATCACGCTCTTCCACATAAAAAACGATGACACAACTCAGCGAAATTCCTATAATCCCCACGATTTAAGTAGACTCGTCCAGTTTTCGGTCTCCCATAGGGATTTTGGGCTGCGAACAGACGCTAGTCGTGTGAGCTACTCAGTAAAAAGTCGCTATTTTAGTATTTTTAAAAATCCAGCTACGTTTTAGAGCTAAATTACACTTTCACCAACTATGGGATTCCAAACTCATTTATTTCTATCGCTAAATATGTACGTTTCCTATTTTCGACACGCACGAAATTTCATATAAAGAGCCCCTTCGCCAAAATCTTGCCAATCCTCCTTTAGCGCTTCAATACCAAATTATTTGGTATTTTTCCATTTCGCACGCGCAAATCTCACCAAGTAAACTTAATTGGTGATAATGCACAGTATACATAGAAAAAAATATATTCCGTTTGGCGTCGATAAATCATTTTTGGCGATAAAGTCGCCAAAAATTACATAACCGATGGATAAAGTAGATTAACGGATGAAAATTACATTTTGGATTAAGACTTCCGTAAAATCCGTTTTTAGTGAGCATCTACATCGCAAAATGAGTAACTAAACTGAATTTCAAGTCAATCGGTTGAATAGTCTTGGAGATCTCGTGATGAGTCAGTCAGTGGTATTTTGCTTATATATAGATATATACTTTGTATATAATAAAATATGTATACAAAGTATATAATAGTCTTTGTATTATTTGCACATGTCTAAAAAAACAAATCAGCAATCAACAAAAGTTAATATGACAGTTTCGATAAATGCAAATAAACTTACTTGCACATGTTGCTTGTTATGGTAACATAAAATTTAAATGCAGGTCAACATTTTATTTTCATTTCGTAATTCTTCAGTAAAAAATGACAGTAAAATTTTTCAAAGTTATTATTATGTATTAACATTATAAAAATATAAAGGAAAACAGTCTCGTCTTAATATAAACATAATACTGATATCTGAAAGAATAAGGGGGCAAAATATTCTAAGAATAATAATTAATTAAATGCATTAATTACATATTTTATCATTCTCAATAAATCTAAAAATAAATATCATTCTTAATGAGTCTCAAAAACTTTTAATGTTAGATGAGTTATTATATAAATTCAAAAAAGCCTTTTATAAATAAATATAAAAATTTTAAAATAATTAATAGAGATAAAGCAAATTTATATAATAACAAAACATTTACTGAGATTTGTTCACATCCTTACACTACAGTTTCAATACCTGTTACAGAAATTGCACACAAAAAATTACCATTCTAAAAAATGATTTATATATTTTCTGCATTTTATGATCATAAAGTATTTCAATCTAAAACTACAAAGAATATTTAAAAAAAAACTTAAACTTTAGTTATAACATACTTTTAAAAAAACTTTTTGTCTGTAAATTTTTTTCATATAAATATTAAATTAAAATCGAGATTCTACAATTGAACTTATAACATATATTTATTTAATAAAAGTTATAATAATTTGTACCTGTTTTAAAAACTCATTAAATAGGCAAATGTTCAAAGGCTTACAAGACATTCACATAATTTGTTATTGTACACACACATGAATTTTCATATCTTAAACACATTTAATCAAATTCAAAGTTAAAGAAAATACTGATTGATAATGACACATTCTCATCCTACATTATTCAGATGCAAAGTTATTCCCAAAAATGTTCTAATATCCGCATAATTGTTTCAAAAAAAGAAAAGAAAATTTCTTATAAATTTAATAAAAATATTTTTATATTAGTATGAATAATACAAGCATAATTTTAAAATACAAGTGCAAAAGCCTTCTTACAAATTTTAGAAACATATTGGCATATTTACAAAGGATACAAGCCAAAATTGGTAATTTTTGGGGGTCATCAACAATTTTATTCCGGATAAATCTTTGCTTTTCAGTAACTCATATGAGATTAAACTTTATAATAAACAGTCAGCTTCAAAAGAAATTTTAAGTCATCTAAAAGATTGCCATACTTTTATTTTTAGATCAAATAAATATTTTTAACTCACTAGTAGAAGAAAAACCATTTCGTAAGAACAAGGTTTTTCATAGTTATAAATACACAAATATTTTCTCAAAAAGATAATATAAGAGAAATTTCTGTCAAATTTTTCAAACACATTTTTTGTTGGAATAATTATACAAATGAATCTTTTAATAATCAGCTGTAATAAAGCTTTCAGACAAACTTCACAAATATAAAGCTTTTTTTGTATGAATGAATACATAAATGAGTATTCAAGCAACCACTAGAAGAAAGTGTTTTCCTACTCCTGTAAGACATAAGGTACTTCATTGGTATAACTACACACATGCATTTTTAAATCATGATTAGTAATAAAAGTATTTAGGCAAATTTTACAAACATAAGGCTTTTCATTGGTGTGAAAACGCAAATGATTCCTCAAATGATTACGTTGAGAAAAAGCTTTCTTACAAAATTCACAAACATATGGCTTTTCTTTAGTATGAATACGCAAATGAATCTTCAAGTGATTACTCTGCGAGAAAGCCTTCTTACAAATTTCACAAACATAAGGCTTTTCCTGAGTATGAATACGCAAATGTATATTTAATTTACTATTGGTAAAAAAAGTCTTTTTACACACTTCACATTCATAAGGCTTTTCCTGAGTATGAATACGCAAATGCTTTTTTAAATAATCACTAGCTGAAAAAACTTTATTACATAATTCACAAACATAAGATTTTTCATTCAAATGAATACTCAAATGTCGTTTCAAATCACTAGTAGTATGAAAAGCCTTTTTACAGACTTCACAAATATAACGCTTTTCTTTCAAATGGGTACTCAAATGAGTCTTTAACGAATCCCTAAGGGGGAAAGTTTTCATACAAATTTTACAAACATAAAGCTTTTCTCTAGTATGCATATGCAAATGTCTTTTTAAAACATAACTATTAGAAAATGATTTTTTACAAGTTTCACAAACATACGGTTTTTCTTCAGTATGAATACGCAAGTGAATCCTCAAATTATTACTCTGTGAGAAAGCCTTCTTACAAATTTCACAAACATAAGGTTTTTCCTGAGTATGAATACGCAAATGTACATTTAATTTACTATTGGTGAAAAAAGCCTTTTTACAAATTTCACATTCATAAGGTCTTTCCTGAGTATGAATACGTAAATGCATTTTTAAATTACATCTATCAGAAAAAGCTTTATTACAAAATTCACAAATGTAAGGTTTTTCATTTGAATGAATACACAAATGTCTATTCAAATCACAATTAGTAAAAAAAGTCTTTTTACAAATTTCACAATTGTAAGGCTTTTCTTTCGAATGTATACACATATGTCTTTTCAAATCGCTACTAGTAATAAAAGCCTTTTTACAAATTTCACAAATGTAAGGATTTTCTTTCAAATGGATACACAAATGATTCTTAAAGGAATCCCTTTGGGAGAAATTCTTCATACAAACTTTACAAACGTAAAGCTTGTCCTTAGTATGTATATGTAAATGTCTTTTCAAATCACTGCAAGTAGAAAAGGCCTTCATGCAAATTTCACAAACATAAGGCTTTTCTTGAGTATGAGTACGTAAATGAGTCTTTAAATGACTACTTTGAGTGAAACCCTTCTGACAAATTTCACAAATATAAGGCTTTACCTTAGTATGAATATGTAAATGAGTCTTCAAGTGACTACTTTGTGAGAAAGTCTTTTTACAAATTTCACAGACATAAGGCTTTTCATTAGTATGACAACGTAAATGGATTTTCAAATGATCACTTTGCAAGAAAGCCTTCTGACAAATCTCACACACATAATTTTTTTCTTTGGTATGAATGCGATAATGAATTTTTAAGCGATAACTTTGGGAGAAAGTTTGCATACAAATTTCACAAACGTAAATCTTTTTCTTACAATGATTATTTAAATGTCTCTTTAAAACATTACTACTATAAAACATCTTTTCACAAAAATAAGGTTTTTTTGTGAGTGTACATAAATTCATACTTAAATTACTGTGCCAACAGAGAGTACTTTATCACAAAAGAAACACTAATGGATTTCTCATTCGTAGAAACTGTGTTTTAAATTATATTCATCAAATGATTTGCTAAAAATTACATAGTGTAGGATATCTCCAGGGCACAAATACTGTGATGTCGTATTAAGATCTGAGGTGAAGAAAACAATATGTTGCATAAATGTAAAATGTATGTTTTCAGTATGAATCCGAGAAAGTCACTGTTAAATGGAAATGTCTTTTGACGAAATTCACATTCATGATTAATTCGTCCCCAGAATTTTTGTAATTTACTCTGCAATGAGTTTTTACATGATTAATTTAATGATTAGTTTAAAACTCCTTTTAGATAATATATATTATAAATATCACTCTAATAAAATTTATCCTTTATATCCAACAGTTAAAGACAACCTCCGAGTTTTTTTCTTGGCTATTTCGATAAATCATGATCGAGTGACTGCAAATATGATTTAAATTACATGTAATTATTTTTCACCACTTTTTACATCTCATCAAAATTTATTCTTGAGCGAAATGGAGCAACAAAGTATCTTTGGCAATATATGAGCAACTTAGTACTCAATTTATTGTAACAAAATACCGCATCATGCACAGATATGCAATGCGTTAAAGAAAGGGTGAATTAGATGTGTTGCTCTTCTCTCAGGCATTTCCCCCTCCCCCCTCGGAACTGTCAAAAGAAAACAGCTTATTTTTCATTGGAGCGGACTTAGAGTGAGTTTTGGAGTTGTCTCATTAGGCTCCTTAGCGCTTTTTATGTATTTATAACTTGTAAAGAAGTTTTGAAATAAAATAGTGCTAAATTTATTTTATTTTTCCCCCCTCTATTTTATTTAAAACATATATTTATGAATTTCATTTTATTGATGAAGTATTTTTTTTACTTTAGCTGTATAAAAACACGAAGTAAATCATAAATAAAGAATAAATAATACAAATGAATGTACATACTTTTATTGATAATTATGGAAACTAAAAGCGACTTAGAAAGACACATAGCATAAATTTTAATTATTTAAGTAATTAGTTTTAATCAATTAATTTTTATTAATTAAAATTAAATCCTTGCATTGCCATCGAAAACAATCTTGTGTAGAAAATTTCAGATCTATCGAGGGCTTTAAAATGTGAGAAAAAGCTCTTAAAGTTTTGACCGAGACAAAGTTACAATGTGAGTGAAAGAAAACCTATTAAAAATGCACCTTGGGTGGCAAAATCTGTTCTTTCCAAAACCTTGCAGGGAACTTCTTTTTTTCTTTTTATACATTGCCTTAGTTGTTTATATATATATATATATATATATATATATATATATAATAAATTTTAAGAAAAGTTATTCTTAAATTTTATCCAATTTCTAAATTTCTTAAAATGCAGCAAACTAAAGAGGTTCATTCAGTTGTACGAAACATTTATTAACACATTTAGACACAAGGTTTCAATACTTTTCTCTATGACACTTAATAAATACTCATTCCTCGAATAAGTGAAAAGAATAATTGTAATATAAAAATTATGATTTAGTCTATTTGAAACTTATTCTCGAAAAAAGAATTGCACCCTAATAAATTTTTTTTGGGGGGGGGGATGAAATTACATGGCCAAAAGTTTTTTTTTTTTTTTTTTTTTTTTTTTCTTCCTTTTTTTTAACACTTAAGTAATCAGGTAGTCTTGCCATACTTTCATCTGTAAATCGCACTTCTACACATTAAAAAATTGACAAATTACATCTTTTCAAATGAAAGGAACATTCACATTCCATGAATATTATTTAAATGTACCATATGGTTTCGTTTTTAAACTACCGAATTGCTGTTAAAGCTACGACAGGCGAAAGCTTGGCCTACTCAGCCAAAGATGCAATATGTTTTTCTAAATGAGGGTGAGATTAGCATTAATTATATGAAAAAATAATTTTGAATTAAAATAATTTTAGACTTTTTAATTGGAAATAAAGTGTTTATTTGTTCAGTTTTGAAACTGAAATGCGGATTTTATCAGCAATTATTAGTTTAATTTAATAGTTTGCATTTCAAGTCATTGAAATCATCATTTACAGATTTTTTCGTCTCCATACTTTTTTAACTAATTTTTTAAGACAATTTAAGATAAGAAATTTCTTTTGTATTGTATTTATTTTACTTGTGAACTTTCAACGCACTTTCAATCGTGATCTCTAAGCAATGTCAGTTGATGACTTTGTCATCAACTGACATTGCTTAGAGATCACGATTTACGAATCAATCTATGACTATCCAAAATCTATTTTCTATTTTACTAAGTACCATAACGCTGCTGCTTGTAAGAATTTTTCAAAAATATAATAAAAAACTATCTGTCTTTAGATTTAAAAAGAAAAAAAGGCATTTCCCTTTAATTGTAGTTCCATTCCAAATTTCATACTGTTTTGCAAGATTTTCATGTACACTCATTATTTAGTTTATTATCGATACAATTAAAGATACTAATCCAAGTATGATTCATTGTAAAAAATATTTAACAAAAAAATTTACAAAAACTTCCATTCACGTCTTCTTTACGAAGAAAGTAGTAGTTCTGAAACTATTTTCAAATTCCTGAAATGTGCTCAATTTTTTGTCAAAAATATTTTAATAACTTCTTTACTTTTGAACTTTTTCCGAATTCAAAAACAAGGCATGAGAAGGAGGGGGTGCAAAGGGATGTATGCGCTCTCCAAGATTTTTTCTCGAAATTGAAGTATTTCTGATTAATTATTTTATTATGCTATAATAGATATCTTAAACTTAGAGGAGAAGAAAAAGAAGATTTTCTCTTCTCACGCTTAAATTTTTTTCAACACGTAGAGGAAATCCACCTAATCCAATTCTTGAAAAAGTAATAGACAAATCTTTGCTGTCACTGAAAAAATGCCTCTGTGTCAGTGTTTGTAGTTGGAAAAAGGAGGGTGCATCCATATAAAAATGTTCCCTATATGGCTAAGGATATAATGGTGATGTTGCAATGTCGAAAGCCTTCGATGGTGTATAAACCAATGTGAGAGGAAAAACACAATCGGCACTAAACGTAAATTGAACTTCTCATTCACTAAATTCGGATATTTCAGACGCATGGCAAATTAAAGATATTTGTAATTGCGTTGGAGTCGTTGAAAAATGTTATTCGTTCATTAATACTTAAAGGAATAGTATTTTGTAGAATAGTATATTAGAACTGTGCTCTTGTTCCAGAACAGAAGCATTGAAAAAACGTGTTGGATGAAGCGTTGGATAAACTCATTACCATAAAAATTCGTGCACCAAGAAAGAGTTGTCACACTAAAACGAGATTTTACACACGTAAGTACAACGTTGATGTAAGTAAATGATTACAAAATCAAAGCAAAATAATCCTTTATTGTTGGAAAAATTACAAATGAAGGGAGGTTTTAGTACCTGGTTGGGCCACCTCTAGCATGAATGCATGATGTGAATCGACCCGGCATTGATGCATGCAAGTCCCATATGATGTTCTGCGACAACTCGCTCCACAGTTGCTGTAAACGCGCCTTTAATTCGACTGATCTCGTAGGCTAGCCAACTTACTTTCCAAAATGATACAAGATGTGCTCGATCGGTGACAAATCGTTTGATCGAGCAGACCGGGAATGGGTGGAAATGTAGCAGAAGCAGTCCTGCGAAACCCTTGCTGTATGTGGGCGGGCATTATCCTGTTGAAAAATGGCTTCTGAGAACCCTGCCATGAGTGGCAACATATGTGACTGAAGAATGTCACGAACATACCTTTGGGCTATAATGGTGCTGTGGATCAATAATAGGGGTGACCGTGTGTCATATGTGATGGCACCGTACCGTCACACCAGTTGTGGGAGTGGTGTGCCGCTGTGTAGCAAAAGCAGGATTGAGATGTTCACATGAGGCCTACACATCACTGCCCATATTGAATATGGATTGTCATCACTGTCCATATTGAATATGGATTGTCATCACTGTCCAAATTGAATATGGATTGGTCGCTTAAGACGACCTGATTCCATGCGGTTACAGTCCAATCTCTTCGAGAGTGACAACATTCCAAACAAAGGCGACGGTGAGTGGGTGACAATGACAGAACGTGTAATGGGTGCCGCGCTAGCAACTGTCTTTCAGCCAGGTGTCTTGCGATGGTTCGGACTGACACAAGTGCCTGTAATAAAAATGCTGTCTGTGTATGGATGGTGGATAACGAAATAATTGGCTCTATGCGTGCGTGTCGTATGATGTGACTGTCTTCTCGACTATTGGTCTGTCGAGGGTGTCCTCAGTCTGGTTGCCTTGTAACAGACATCTCTCTTGTCACTGATCCCACAACTCCTCACAATGAAGTCAGAACGGCTTAGGCGCCGAGTTACTCATCGAGTTGACCCCCCGGTTACTATCATCCCTATGATTCTTCCCCTCTCGAACTCTGACGGCGGAATATTGTCCTCGATGGCGGCATAATGGCTTCTCTAGCTAAAAAGCGTCCCTTTGCAGCAGATTAAATACACACAAACAAGCTCTGCTTACCTGTTTTATAATCCAAGGAGAAAGAAGTTCAACACCCTCTGATGGCATTACGCAAAGCCCAATCATACTGCATTTCTAATAATTTACATATCAGCCTTACACGTATCTCCATGCCAAATTTCGTAACAATCCCACTTTTACTTCTTAGTGGGCAAACTTTTATGGCAATAAGTGTATCAGTGGAATTGCTCTATCCTTTGATTCGTGCTTTTGAACTAACTGGAAATTGGCATGACAAAGATTCATGCCTGCACACACATAGGGTCAACATTCTTTTGAATATATTGAGAAGTTCTATTTTGTCATTATTTTATTTTTATTAGAAAAAATATTTCCTTTTACGTTGCCCTTATCTAATATTTTGGAAATCTAAGGCAGTTGTCCTGATTACTGCAGCTCAACTGCGTGCCATATTATAAAAGATCTTGGAATGATTCGCAGTCAGTAGGCGACAATTTTCAATCCTACTTTCCTTAAATCGGAATCTGTTTTAAAACAAATAATAATTTTAGGGGATTATAGAATTCACGACTAGAGCAAAAAAAAAAAAAAAAAAAAAAATATAATATTCCAACATAGTCAACCGAAACTTCTTTTAGGAAAACAATTTTTAATCAGTTTTTGGATGCTGTAATTCTTAAAAAAAAAAAGATTTTCAAAATACAACCCAGTTAAAAATTCATTAATAATTATATCGGGAAATAACTTTATATTTCTTGATGAAAATAAATTAGAAATACTGAAATAAACATATTCTTCACATCTGTCAAACTGTAGTATTAGTATTTTGATTGAAGAATATTAGCTAAGGAAAAAGAATTTACTGACACAACAGACTGGATTAACTGCTACAGAAGCTTGAAGAGTGTAACGCAGATATTTTCCGGGATATCTAGAAATTTTAAAAATTTTAGTCACCTTGCCTGTTAGATATGTACAGTAACAAATATGAAATATTAATTGATGTGTTGATCAATAAAGTTTAGAGTCAGTCTACTGTGCTTTTTCACCATTGGTGTTGAAGGAAATTGCGCATTTTGTATAGTTTTTCTCTTGGCGTTTAGCCATGGCTTCGACCATGGAAATTAGTGAAGCCGTTCCCTCGGAATTAACACCTCTTCCGGGGAATTCGACTGAAGAAAATCATCCGAATGAAGTTCCGGCAACTGATGAAGACATCGTTACTCCAGTTCGCCTCGACCCAGAAGCCTCACCTGACGAAATCAACAACTTCTTCGTCAAAAATGCAGAAGGTATTAGGAAACTAATACAATTACGAGACATTTACGCTTTATGGGCAAAGCGTTTGAGCGCCGCATCGTATCAAAACCCAACGGACTTCTCGAAGGCGCACGCAGAATTGGGCATAGTATATGCTCAACTTACGACCATCAAAAGTAAAATTCAAGTTCCGCTTTTCAAACTACCTGCTACTGCAGCTATTCTGGACAAAATTATAGAAGCTGCAAGGAAGAAAGAAGAAAAAAGAATGAAGAAAATGGCGTCGAAGAATAATGGCGGCCATATTCCAGTCAATTCTCCGGAAGTGGGCGGTGCTAAGCCCAAATCTCCAATTAAGGGCGGAGCATCAAAGAAATATAACGCTAAGAAGCGTTCTGCCATGAAGATGGCTTTTCTGCTCCTTCCAAGCATCTTACCGTGAAGAATGGTAATATTAACGAACCCAAAGGAGATGAGATTACTGAAATTAGTGAGGATAAGGACGCTGGGGAACCAGTGAACCCCACCACCACTAATAACAAAACAAAAATCCCACCTTTTTTCATCACTCCTAAAGGAGATTGGAGGCAACTCCTCTCCTTTGCAAGTTTGGAAGCGCCTTCGCTTTACAGCAAACTCAGCGGCCGCTTCCTTCGTCTCACTGTCAACCACGAGACGGAATACAGAAAATTGGCAAACTTTCTCCGCACTGAAGGTGTGGAATTTAAATCATATATGTTAAAATCAGACCGTCCTCTCAAATTAATTTTGCGAGGCCTTCCATCTACTACAGATTTAGAGGAAATTAAAAAAGAAATTGAAAGCGAAGGCTTTCAAGTACACAAAATTTCACGCCTTACAAAATTCCAAACCAAGGCTCCAATGCCTCTGATTTACTTTCAGTTAATTAACAACCAACAGGCCGAACAAATTTACAATTTTACTGAAATGTTCGGAACTCAAATAAGCATTGAAAATTACAGGGGAAATAAACGCCCCTCTCAATGCTGGAGGTGTCAGGGGTTTTTTCATTCCTCTGAGGTTTGCCACCTCCCTATCAAGTGTGTCAAATGCGCTGGGGCGCACAGGGCACGAGATTGCCCAAATGACTTTGACACTCCTCTGCGATGTGCAAACTGTGGTGGGGATCACGCGGCGAATTGGCGCCAGTGCCCCCGATTCCCAAAGGGTAAAAACTCAAACCCGAAAAATTTAAATAAAAATCAAAATAAAAATTTAAAAAACTCTAACCCTAAAACAAAAAATGTTAATTCTTCCAAGAACCAGCGTCCTATCGAGAGTTATCGACAGGCCACGCCCCAAATTTCTTATTCTCAAATTCTGACCGGACAGGTTACAGAGCATGTTGCCCCTCTTCCAAATCCTACGGCTACTCCCAGCACTGGAAATTTTGGGGAAATTTTCCGTGCCGTAATATCTATTGCTAGTGACGCAAATGTCGATGAGCAATTATTTGCTCGGGCATTTAGGGAGTGTCTCCCTGCCCTCCGCCAGGTCACTGCGGCCGACGACAAGGCTTGTATTATTTTTGAAGCCTATGTCGCTCTTAAACATGGGCGCGCATATCGCGCTATTCCCCAACATTAATATTCAATCGTGACGTGCATGACATTTCTCTTGGGTTCTGGAACGCAAATGGTTTGCGTTCCAAGATTGACGAAGTCAGAGACTTCGTCACAGAGCATAATTTTGATCTGTTTTTGGTTCAAGAAACAAAGCTCCAACCGGGGCACGAACCCCAGATCGCCAACTATCGTCTTTACAAAGACGATAGAATAACTTTAACTCCTCGTATCGACGGAGGCACCGCTTTATACTGTAAAAATAATTATGAACATTGCAGAGTCCTCTTGCCGAGGTTACAGTATATAGATGCAACTGCTATCGAAATCAAAATTAATAATTATCCACCACTGCGAATAATTTCTGCTTATATTCGCTGTACCCCATTAAATAGATGCCATTTTCCAGAGGAGGACTTCATTAAACTTCTCAATTCTGGTCAAAACGTAATCATTGCTGGAGACATGAATGCTCGTCATAAAGACTGGCATGATTCAAGATCAAACACTTTTGGCCAAAAACTCAAAAATGTTATAAGCAGAACTCCTGGTGCTAGGGTTGTTGCACCGTATACCCCTACGCACATAAACCCTAGGTCCCGGCCGGGGGCTAGGGATTCTATTATTGATCTTGCAATCCTCAAAAATATTCCCTTCAATTATGATATAAGAGTCATTAATGATCTGAGTTCAGATCATTTACCGGTCATTTTGACTCTTAATACAAACTCTGCATTTTTGAAATTACCAGAGCAACTCTCTACCAATTGGGAGAATTTTAAATTTATTTTAAATTCAAAACCCCTCCCCATTCCTGAAACCTCCAGCAATGAAGATATTGAAAAATCTATCGACAAAATTGGTGAAATTATTTCTGAGGCACTTGTGACGGCCTCGAAACCAAAATTTAAACCACCTCCTCTGAGACTCCCTATTGAGATCAGAAATAAAATTCGTCACAAAAATTATGTACGGAGAGTCTGGCAAAGATGTAGGAATCTGGCTCTTAAATCTGAACTCCGTGCACTCAGTAATGAGATCAAACGAGATATTCAACACTTTTCCCAATCCAGATGGGAAAAACACATTGAAGGCCCTGACTCAAACACCCTTTGGAGGGAAACCTCCCGACTCAAAAAGCCTTTTCACACCATTCCGCCCCTGAAGGGTGCCCTTGGCAGTGTTGCTGTAGCTCCTATTGAAAAGGCGGAAGTTATAGCTGATAGCCTTCAAAAACAATTCGAACCAAATGAAGACGAGAATCCCAGATTCTCAGCTCACACTAAACTTGAAGTCCAAAGGTTTTTGGCCTCCCCCACATGCCTAGACCTGGAACCAGTCCAGGCTAGCGAAATTTTGGACTTTATTCATAAAACCAAAATTAAAAAGGCTCCGGGATTGGATTTAATTTCAAACCGCATCCTTAAAAACCTACCTCTTAAATTTATTTTCTTATTCACGCTGCTCTTTAATTTTCTTATGGAAAACTGCTACTTTCCTAAGGCTTGGAAGATCGCCGTGGTGGTCCCCATTCTCAAGTCTGATTCGGATGATTCTAAACCTCAAAATTATCGCCCCATATCGTTACTCAGCTCGCTGAGCAAAGCATACGAATTTGTTATTTTGAATCGCCTGGACCAGTTCTGCAATTCCAGGAATATTGTTATTCCAGAGCAGCATGGTTTTGTTCCAAAGTGCTCTACAGTAACACAGCTACTTAGAGTTACTGAGACGGTCCAGCACGGCTTTTCTAATAATAAGGCCACGGGTATGCTTTTTATAGATATTGCCAAAGCTTTTGATAAAATTTGGCACGATGGGCTTATTTCCAAAATGATGCGACTTGGAATTTCGGACCAACTTATCAAAATTATTCACTCGTTCCTTGACTTTCGTAGTTTTCGGGTTCGAGTTGAAAATGCAGTCTCCTCCCCCCGTCCAATCCTAAGTGGAGTCCCCCAGGGATCGATTTTAAGTCCAAGAATTTTTTCTTTGTACGTAAATGACATCCCGAAGGCTTCCAACATTCATTTGGCGATGTACGCCGATGACACTGCCATTATGTCCCAAGACATCTGCAATCGGAAAATTATTGAAAAATTGCAGAGGTACATATCTCGTTTACAGCTCTGGCTCATTAACTGGAAAATTAAAGTTAATGCATCCAAAAGCGCTTGCCTCCTCTTTACGAAAAAACGGTGCATTGGCAATTTGCCAGCAGTCACCATTTTCGATCAACCTGTCCCCTGGGTTACTGAATACAAGTACCTAGGGTTGGTTTTAGACGCAAAATTAACATTTTCCCACCATATCCGAAAAACCTATCAAAAGGCTATCGGAATGAGCAGATTGCTCACACGCTTGATTTCTCGTAAGAGCAAGCTGGCGATCAGGCACAAAATTTTGCTCTACAAGTCGATCTTAAGACCGATCATGTTGTATGCGTCGCCTATTTGGGCGTCTGCGGCGACCACCCATCTGAAACGACTGCACGTCTTTCAAAACATCCACCTTAGGAAAATGTTAAATGCTCCCTGGTTTGTTCGGAACGAAGTCCTGCATAACGACCTTAAAATTGAACCAATTCTAGAGTTCATCAAAAAACAATCTTTTAATTTCTTTAATAGGATCCCTCAAATACCTAATGAATCGCTTCAACAGCTCCCTGCGTATGATGCAAGCATTGCATCTTCGCAGAAAAGACCCAGAGCGGCGCTCGGACATTCCTATGTTCACTTCCCAGTCCTAAAAAGACTGCGAGCGCATTGAAGCAATTCATTAGTGAAATCCTGCTTAATTTTCAAAATTCAGGACTTCACATCGATAAGTGGCAATGTCCCATGGTCAAAATGGACCTCGCGTAATACTGTCGATCACTTTCAAAATTTTTAATTTTTCGAAAACTTGAAAATTTAAACACTTTTCCAATTGTAAACAACTAAAATCATCACCTTTCTAAGGTAATAACTGTTTTCTCTACCAGGCGTCGCTATTGGAGCATAGTAAATTGCTCAATTCTTACTTTTCGACTCATTCTCCTCGCGTTTAAAATCTTCCTTAATTTTAAATAGCTAAATTTTCCTTTAAATTGGTTTCGGAACGGCATTTCTTTTTAATTCATTTTAATTCAATAGTTTAATTTTTCTTTTTATAACCTCTCAAAATCCCGCGGACAACAGCTTTCTCGAAGTCGCTTTCGTCTTCGAACTGATGTCCCACCCCTTAATCTACTCTCCGCCCATTGCTATATATGCTTCTTAGCTTACGGCTACAGCATCCAAAAGCAATGCGCGCTTTCGTAACTTTACTTTCCAACTTTGTTTCGGCAGTTCCTCACTCTGCCGAACGCCCAGGCGTTTGTTGCCTTGATCCTAATTATGATAGCTTTTTACAATTCTGATAAACTTTAACTAATTATGCTCTTTAATTATAAATTATGATGAGAGGGTAAGTTTTTAATTTTTAAAATAGGTACCTCGTAATTTTAGCCGTTACCGTTACCCTGAAATATTAATTTGTTTACATTAGGAAATATTAGGAAGTTTAAATAGACTCTGTAAACATATATGCTGCTAAACATATATAAAAATATATCTGTAAGTGAAGAAGTTTTAAATATTTTTCTTAAGCATAACTTTTTTGGTAAAGTTACATTTATTTTATGTTCATAAAATAAATGTAACCTTACCAAAACTGAAATGTGTAGAATTTTCTCTTTTATTTTAGACTACCACCTCTTTTAATCATATTTTAAATTGTCGCCGTTTTTCAATCATTAAATGATTTTTATCAATTTTTCAATGTTGATGGATTCTTCCAATTCCGGTAAGTAGGAATTTTTGTTCTCAGCGTAGCTTTATTATGTTTCTTAACGATCTTTATTTTTATAATTTTTATAACTTGGCAAAAGTATATAAATACTTGAACAGTTTTAAATAGGTGAAATTAGATTGATATATCCCATTCTTTAGATTCTATCAAGTAGTAATTCTGAACAAAAGAAATTGCTTCGTTTATGGTAATGACAATATGCATATCACAAAATTAATTTCTGAGTACGTCACTGGGGGGGGGGGAGGCTATATTTTTTGATGCAGCTAAGAATACTATTTTTAGCTTATTATTATTTCTACTCTCTATACATATTCCTATATGCCCCTTCCTGTTAATAGTATAAAAATCTATATAAAACGTTTTTTTAATCAAACTGCAGCAATACTAGTTTCAATTGTGTGTTTTTAATATTTGTTTTTACTGTTTCCACTTTTCCGTCTGTTTCAGCTGATTCGGCTACAGGTATTGGTTTCTAAACGTGTCATGTTTTTCTTTTCTTTATTTACTGCGTTGTTCTTTAAAAGGGCGGAGTGTCTAGTTCTTATCACACCGAGACAAATTTTCGAAAAATAGCAAATAATTGTAACTCAAAATTAACGAATTTAAATATTTCTTATTTATCAGTTATTTTTCCAAATTAAAAACATGCATCTGAAAGAAAATAATAATCATTAATTACATTTATATAATTATAATAATTATTTATGTAACTATAATATATGAAATAATATGTTTGGTTGTAACCAAATAAAAATGATAAGTGATAAGTTATTCATTACTTTTCTTTTTAGCTATTTTACAAAAATTAGAATGTAATTAAGAAACATTTATGAAGTTGTAAGATTAATATTAATGTAGATACGATTAAATGGATTTGTAGAACAAGCAGAATGTGTAGTTGAAAAAGGAAGTCAGTGCCGTTGGATATTCATTAGTAGAACAAGAGGAACTAGACTATAATCTGTTACTTTACAATACGCACTTCAAGGTCACATATTCTCTTCCCCCCCCCTACTTTCTTTTATTTTCGAAAACAGATTTCTGATGAAAACGAAATTTTGAGTTCCACGATCATCGTTGTTTTTTTTAATCTGCATTATTAAAATATTTATTTAAAATCTGTATAGCATTTTATAAATATTATTAACATGTAATTAAAATTATTTAATTTTCTTACACCTTCACATAATGGAACTAAACAACTCATTAGAACTTTTTCATTTAAATAAATTTTTATACGAATAAGTATTATATTAATATTTTATACGGATATGCTTTAATAATTTATTTACTTCCATTAAAAAAAATTATCATTTTGAAAAAAAGAAACACGCTATTTATAGATATTTAAAATAGATTTAACATTTAACATAAATCACGTTCAAACGCAAAGGAATTCAGACCTCAACTGAAGTGTTGAAAATAAATGCAATGTCGATGGTACATTAGTCGCTACCATTGGAGGAGAAACGAAAATAAGTGACCTTAACACACTCGTTCTAAAGTAAAAGACTATAGTTGTATTTCTTCTTAAGATTGACTGGTCAGTACCACAAAAATGATGAAATATTGTAATTTTTTTATTTGATATTAATGTCAAACATCTTAAGTCAACTGTCTCAGTTTCTTTTGGTATATCAAGAGGCAGGAGACACGAGAACAGGAGAGTCCAGGACAGCTACAATCAGACGATTTCCGACTACCAGTCCTTAGTATACTTTATTCAGTGTGATTCTGGTTTTCTGAATTTAAAAAGGAAAACTATATGTTAAATATGTGCTGAAAAACAGTTTACTTGCCATGATAGAATAGAAAGAGAAGAAGTTAAGAAGACAAAGAAGATGAAAAAAGTAAATAAAATTGGGAGTGAAATAATATTTACAAGGTGAGATGTTTGTGCTGTGCTGTTTTGATTTAAATATATGTTTTTGATGTTTCCTTCAGCGTTGTCATCTATGAAAAAAATTGTCTATATTCCTTTTCACAGTCAATCCTAATAGGAGCTATAATGTTTACAATTTGGTAGTCCTCTTATAACTTAACATATTCATATAATTAAGTCAAAAATCACGAAACTCAGGCTTGTAGCTAATTATAATCATGTAGTTTGAGACAAATAAAAAGAACTGGAAAATACAATAGAAAATGTATTGAAAGATTTTTTGTTGTTGTTTATAGAACGATGTGAAGAATATTTAAAATATTTGAATTATAATTGTATTAAGTTAGAAGAAAACACAAAATACAGTTTAAATTAAATATCCCAGATGGATCTACAAAATAGAGCAATATATATCAAAGTTCAAAATGTGTACTTAAATTATTTTATAAAAATTGAAATTTTTTATAAATTATTTAAGACTGCTTTTAGTTATACCATCAGAAATTTCTAATGATAGTTAAGCTTCTCTAACACGTCAAGGTAGCAGCCACAGAGAAGTGAATACAGTTGAACCTCTACAAATGGATATCCTCAGGATTGGGAGCAAAATCTTATGAAACTTTTGTTACATGTTCCTGCAGAGCCTTCATGGACGCTAATTCTTCACTGCATACAATAAATTTTACCTGTTTACATATATTTACCTTATTCCCTGCATTATATATTGTTAAGGTGACCAGTCGTCCTCCTTTTGCAGGTTCTGTCCTTCCTCGTAAAGTGTCCTCCTTTTCGATATTTTGAAACTAATTTGTTAATCTCTGTAAGCAGAGATGGTTCGTCAAAACGTTACGCAAATGATGAATACTAAAAACTTTTAAGATATTCAAAAGTTGGATGGCTAGCAGTAACACTTGCTATAGAACGTATTTTGCAATTATTTGAGCCTCTCCGTTCCTATTTTTAAGTTCAGACAAATGTCCAAAAAATCTTGAATCTTTTTTCAATTATGAATTATCGGAGATATTAATATATTTTGTTCATAATTAGGCGTCTATTTTCCATAAAAGTATTCAAAAGATTGAAGGTGATCCTATTTCAACTTTAGAAGTTAGTCTTATTATGAATGATTTTGTCCTTCAATATTCTTGAGGAATTTACATTGCACTGCCCTGCAACTAATGCAGCAGTGAAAAGATTTTTTTTGTTTCTTTTCCCATTGGTAATGATTTTTGGACAAGTGAGAAATCAAGATTGAATGTTGATACTCTAGCTGCAGCTCTTATCGTAAAATCCAAAATGAAGGACATTTCTTGTTCCAAAATTTCCAATATATTGTTAGAAAATGATAAATTGACAAAAAGTATTCTTTCAATGGAAAAATACTCATTTAATTAAATAAAAAAAAAAAGGGATGTAAGCATAATATGAGTATTTTTGTTTGAATTAATAAAATGTCTGGTTTACGTACGCTGTACTTTTTCTTAAATTTTTCCTTTTCTTTTTCATTGTAAAAAAAAAATTGGTCACCTTAGCATCAATCTTACATGTCGTCGTAAATTTGAAGATATCGAAAAGGACTTATCGCATTCAAAACTGGAATTATCCATAGTTAAATTATGCAATGATAGAGAATAACTGATAACAAATAGACAGATTACAAACACTTAATATTGTAAATGAGTTTTAATAATACTAAATACTCATGAAGTAACAGAACTTCCTTTTTCACAACATTCTGAAAGTATCTATTGAATTAAAAATATTTTTAATTGCATATCGAGGTCAATGATGAGAAATTTTTTAATTTTCACAACATACTAAAGATATTCAGAAAGAAAGAATACAATCTGTGAAAACACTTGAATCATATTTTTTTTTAAAAAAAAGAAATAACTTTATGTGGTTTTTCATTCGACAAAATTTCAAAACATTAATTTCTTTCTGAAATTTAAAAGAAATGGAGGCACTGTGATTTGAGAATAATAATGGGAAAATCGGAAATAGAAATTACATGATTTTAAACACATTCACTGCTAGAAGGATCGTATATCAAAATTTGCATTATTAAAAAATCTTACTTCCATCGGAAATTCGAGAGAAAATGAGTTATTCTACTTTTTAGAAAACAATAGAGAAAATTTTTGGGAAAAGCAATATCGAAATAGTTGTTACAATAATATTTATGTAAAACAATTATCAAGTAATGAAAGAGAAATCTCTTACCCCTAGCTGAAAAAAAAATAGTGCTTTTCAAACGGTGGGAAATTGTGTCGAGACTTTAGAATCAATGTACCATATTTCCCCCCTTTTTTTTTTCAGGGAAATTTTCCCTGTTCCTCGCGATGCAATCGCCACCTGGTGATTTCGTGCTTTTTAACTTGAGGATTATTCTGTCTCTAGACACTTAACCTTTCATGACTTGACTCTACATCATGCTCATTGCCTCTCCTGTTGTAGAGAGCGAATGTCTGCCTTTAACAACTTTTTAAAAAGTGTTTTGGTATAAACATTGCAATTATAAGTTCTAAATGCTGTTGTTGATAGGATGATAATTGTTTTCAACTGATATTTCCTTTGCATCAAACAGCACAATAAAGTATTCATATGAAAATTAGTCATGCTTGCTGAGGAAGTGTTTTGCTAAGTAGGACAGAGTGAAATTGCATTTATTTAAAAATCGAGTACGAAAAAAGATCGCAAATGTAAATTTTATTAAGAGATTTTTTTTTAAAACTAGAGACACTTGTATTCTAGAATTCATTTTTTGCATTTTACAAGAAGATACATTTTTTTGCAATTCCTGCCACAGACTATTTCCTTTAAGTCTTATATATCATGAGCATATTATTTAATGAATTATGTACTTTAAAAGACTGTATAGCTGCATTTTTCACTAGTAAGTACAGCTGTCTTATTTATTAAAAAACACTTTCTAGCTGCTGTATTTTAAATATGAATTTGCCTGCATTTTCTAAGGACAAACCGTTTGTTTGTGATATTTGTCAGAAATGCTTCTCAGAAACAAGGGCTTTAAAAATTCATATGCGTATTCATTCAAACGAGGATCCTTATGTTTGTGAATTTTGTCACAAAGTTTTCTCACAAAGTGGTCACTTAAAAACACATTTGCATATTCATTCAAATGAAAAGCCTTACGTTTGTGAAGTTTGTAAAAGAGCATTTTCATTAAGTTGTCATTTAAAAATGCATTTACGTATGCATAGCAATGAAAGGCCTTATGTATGTGATGTATGTAAAAAGGCATTTTTCACCAATAGTAAATTAAAAATACATTTGCGAATTCATACTAAGGAAAATCCATATGTTTGCAAAATTTGTCAAAAGGCTTTCTCACAAAGTGGTCACTTAAAGAATCATTTGCATACTCATACTAAGGTAAAGCCTTATGTTTGTGACCATTGCCAGAAATCTTTTTCTACTAAAGGTTCTTTAATGACTCATTTGATCATTCATTCAAATGAAAAGCCTTATATTTGTGAAATTTGTAATAAGGCATTTTCTATTAATGGTAATTTAAAAATGCATTTACGTATGCATACCAACGTAAAGCCTTATATTTGTGAAATTTGTAAAAAGGCATTTTTTACAAATAGTAAATTAAAAACACATTTGCGTTTTCATACTAAGGAAAAGCCATATATTTGCGAAATTTGTAAGAAGACTTTCTCGCAGAGTGGTCATTTGAGGATTCATTTGCGTGTTCATACCAAGGAAAAGCCCTATGTTTGTGAATTTTGTAAGAAAGCTTTCTCACAAAGTAATAATTTGAAAACACATTTACGTTATCATACCAATGAGAAGCCTTATGTTTGTGAAATTTGTCAAAAACCCTTTATTACTAGTGGTGATTTAAAAATTCATATGTGTATTCATACCAGTGACAAGCTTTATGTGTGACAGTGCCCAAAAAGTTTTTAATAGTTGTAGTTGTTCCAAGACTCATTTGCAAATTCTTTCACTTGAAAAGCGATCTTTTTGAGAAATTTGTCTGAAGGCAAGCTCACAAACTGTCAATAAAGACTTGTTTGTGTATTCATTCTAATGAAAATAGGAATGAAATTTGAAGAAAGCCTTTGTTCATAATATTTATGTAAGAAAATGTATGTATTTATACAAACAAAAAGCCTTTTGTGTTTGAAATGGATCTTTCTTCTATATAGGTGAGTTTAAAATACATATATATATATATGAATCTTATAAGAGTATTAAAAAAACTCAAATTATTGCAACTCTTATTAAATAACTTTTTCTGCTTTAATGTTAATTAAAGGATCTATTATGTTTTTCTTTTTCTTATATCTATATTAAAAAAATTGGTCTTTTCCATTTTGCCAGTGCAAATCTCACCAAATAGACTATTGGCAACAACACACAGAAAACATATATTCCGTTTGGCGTCGATTGTATCATTTTTGGTGATTTTATCAATTGTGCTGGCGAAATGAAAAAGTACCAAAGAATTTTTTGGGTAACGAATTTTTAAAAATGTTTTAGAAGTAAAATTGTATGATAATTGAATAAATACTTTTTATTTTAATGAATGTTTATATGCTAATTCTAGTGTATTTTGCCTGTTTCTCTATTGGTACTAGTACTATGTCTGTTCTAAGAAATGACATTATTTATCTTTTCTCTTTGGATAATGTTTTTTGTATGCTATAAAAATTTAAATGAATAATTTAAATATGCAAAGAAAAATATAATTATCTTTTTTAGGGAGATATCAGGGGATGAAAGTATAATATGTACCTTCATATAAACTGCATGCAACCATAATAGTTTGAAAATTATTATTTATAGAAATTACTATAGTTGTTATTGCTAGTTAGTTTTTTCCTAGATATTTTTGTATAAAGTAAGATGAATGTTCACAAGTACTCTTAATTTAACTGATAACAGCAGTAAGATTAATTTCTATTATAAGACTCATTAGCTATTTATCAGAAAAAGTTATTAGTCATGATAGTATGACCGAGTTTATTATTTTCCTGAGCTGAAAAAGTTATGTAATATTTATCAGAGAGAAATGGAATTAATAATTGCTGCATCTTTGGTTTTAAAACTGTAACTAGATAATTTAAATCTGAAATTTGCGAGTTATAAATTTAGTAAAAAACATCTCCATATTTACATTTTTAGGATTTAAAATACACCTAAAATGAAGTGTTTCATAGAAGTGACCAATTTTTAAATGCATTTTTTATATTGATAGATTATATATTGCTCCAAATGTCATAATCTTTTTTTTTATGAAGTCAAAGTATCAGTACTGTTGCAAAATATCAACTATTTTTACTAAATTAGAAAAACGTCACCAAATGATAGTTGAATCGGAAATTGTCGATGAAACTACTACTCCTTTCTGGCTGGAATTACTCCAACTTTCATCATCTTAGGGATTTTGTATATTAAAGGGAATATTTTCTGTGGTACAAAAAATGAATAATTTGTATTCATTATAAAAAAAAAAAAATTACAAATTATTACGTGCATTTTGTTTTTATGTGTGTTATATTTTAAAGGGGAAAAAATTAGTAAAGCTTTTCTTTGATTGTGTTGAAAAATTTAAACCATAATATCTGACAGAATTTATTAGAAGAACCCTGAGGGATTTGGAGAGTTTAAGATTTCAAGATATCATATTGGTTATGCTCATTTGGTTTCATGTCTTTAATAATTATGGGTTTCATCAGTCCACAGGATTGCAGGGCAGTATTTTTCTATCTGTCCTTGTCATATGATTCTCCTTTCCTTCATTTACTATGTCTATTTATTTTTGTTTGTAGTTACATTTTTTTTTTCTTAGTAAATTTACAGATGATGGTGCAGCTTTGCGAAATGTATGCTCTAATAAACCTAACATGACGTCAAGGGTTTTTAGGATTCCTTGGAAAATGTACCTATACAATGCTTTGTGCATGATTTAAATGGAAATTTAAACATTTATGCCATTTTAAATTTCTCTCTTCCTTTTCCCCCCATTATTTTTTAGAATACATTTTCATCATTTCATTTAGTGGAAAATTAAATAAATTGTGACTTTTATTGAAAAAAATATATTCAGTATAAAAATATTGAAGTATTTTAACAAACTCAGCCAAAAATATAGGTACTTCTCTGTTATAGTACTGTCCGTGAAATTATGATTACGACAAGTTGTCGCCAAACTTGTAAAGCCTATCTTTTGATACAACCTGCTTGGCTGGATTTCTTAGTCACTTGGTGATTCATCATTAAGTGCCACTATAACAATCCAAAAAATGTTTAAACTAAAGTCTTTTAGAAAAAGTGATGACTATATGAAATCAAAGTATCTTTTGAAAAACAGTAGAAAATCGGAATAACAAGGTCATTTCTCAGACCAGAATATTAGGGTAACTGTTGTCATTTTGGCTGGTATCTATCACTGTTGATGTATTTAGGGGCAGATTTGAACAACTGGACTGTATAAACACACTCTAGCCCCACTTGAACCTAAAAAACATACTTTCCACCCTTTGATATTTTTACTCATGGTGGAATAGAACTACCAGTATTATTGACAAATTTCATTGATTATTCTAATGAGATTTTTTAAAAGAACTGAAATGTGTTTTAATCACCGGTATAAATACATACTATCACTATATTATTTCATAATGAATAATTTCTTTTTCATTGGTACCAACTGCTTATCTTAATTGCATGCAATATTTGGAAATTCATCTTATTCAATACATTCAATCAAGCCTTTTTATTGGTTATTAGACACAGAGTAATAAAATTTTTTCAAATCTTACATGTGTTTATTATATTTTATTGATCTTTGTGGGTACTTTGTTGCATTGTAAATATATTAGATTCTATATTTAGACTATTTGTGTAAATTTCTCATGTAATTTAATTGAGTGTATTGTCATCAGATTTTTTTTAATGTGTACTTTGAATAAATAAACAGTGTACACACACACATTTTCTACAGTTTTATTTATACCTTAATATATCAGCAAATTTATAGTATCTGAAATATTTAGGTAAATTTCATTTTTATTGGTAGGTCTTTACAAGCTTAGATGTTAGGATCAATTTATTTTAAACATAATAAACTGAAGGAGAATAGTTTGTAAAATAATACCTGATAACAAATTGGGTTCACATTTTTTCTTATAATTATGCTTTTAAGAAATGCATTTACTAAGTGTGATAGAATGGTTATTATCTTTTAGATTTGTGGATTACACTACTTCTCTGTATGTTCATAAGTTTTTTTTTTAATTCAAGTTTTTTCTTATTTACTATTAATATAAAATTTTTAAACATGTGTATTTATATAACTAGAACATAAAATAGCATTTGTTTTCTTTCATTTTTTGTGTTATTGAATTCAGTTTAAACATAATTAAGAACACTTTCATTGTAAAATTTAATATTCTCTAAATATAGACTATATTTTAATTTTTAAATAAATTGCATTTTCATTTTCCTGTCAATCAAAACTAAAGTTTTACAAATATTTATTTCCTGATATATGATATTGATATTGTAAAAATATTTTGATCATAAAATAACTATTTCTTGTTTAGGTATTATTTTTTTAATAATTTTTTTGATATAATTTTTTTAATCTTTATGCATACTAATTGCATATTTATTTTTAACATTTCAAATTCCTAATTGCATACATGTGTATTTCATTTGACTTTTCCCCCAATTGAACCAAATTATGCTTGTTTCTAAATAGATAACCTTTTTTCAACTTCTTTGCCCCTGATATTTTTATGAAGAAACATGAGCCCTGGCCAGAGTCCTTTAAGTAGTTAATTTATTGAGGTTCTCCTGTATTTGGTGTATTATTATTTTAATGTATGTGTAAATTGAAAATATCTTCTGCTCAAGTGAATTGAATATGTTAAAACAAATATTTCTATCTTTTCTTAAAAATGTTTGAGTTCTCCCCCCCCCCCCCAACCTTTATTAAAACTAGTATTTGTATTCTTGGATCCATAGTAAAAGGGTTTTATGAAAGTTTCAAGTAAAAATTAAAGTATATAGGATATGAAATGTATTTCAGTAATTTGATAAGCTTATAAAATTATGTATTTGTTATTACTTATAATATTTATTTGAATAAATATGATTAGCTATATATATTTTATTAAACTTATCTAAGGATAGACTTAAATTTTAAAACTTATTTCTTTGTTTTTTAAAAAAAAGTTAAATATGTTTTCATTTTATGTAACATTGTTTTCTTTTTTTACAGGTTATGATTTCAACAAATGGAGGGGATAATCAGACTCATTCTTTGCTGAGACTCATTCTTTGCTTAAAGATGATGGATGTCAAAAATATTAAATTTTTTTTCCATTATTACAACTTGTGCGAATTTGAATAATGAAGTTCATTTGGTAGATTATGTTTTGCATGTTGTAACAGAATATCTGATACTGATATTGATATAGTTTTCCAAAAGATAACAGCTTGAAGATTGTTTAAAAAAATAACATTAAATGTAATAAATGTGAATTAAAAATGTGTAATATTATGTAGTGTATTGTGTATTATTGTAAAACAAAATTGCTAATTACAATAATTCATTATTTTGCGCAAAGTGAAAGTCTCTCTCTCTTTTACGGCTTAAGAATGAAAGTTATGAATGATTTTCCGTGTGAAGAAGGTGAACCCCCTTCCGTAGACTAAGAGACTGAAAAAAAGTTCATAAATTTTTAATTTATTACATGCGTTTAAATTTTCGTCTTTGTGTTTTTTTAAAATGTAACCCCTCCCCATAAAAAAAAAAGTATGTATACACCACTGGTGAAAAAGTAAATGACCAACCAGTTTAATTTTCTGCTGTTTATAGCATGAATCTCAATACTGGGCTCAATTTTTCTTTATTATGTTATCAGAATTTATATTTCTGATAATGTTATTTCGAAATTTTTCTAGACAATGTTTAATCCTTACATATGGAGAGCATTTTAGAAATCCTTTTTATTTTTGTATTAATATTTTTTTTCACGAATTATTTATATTTGTTGAATACTGGTAAATGGAGAAACTCACACAAAGAGAGCTTTAGCTCATTTTGAAATTAAATAAAAAGAATGAAATAAATGAAAATAGTTTTCAAAGCGAGATAGTCGTAAATTGATCGCATAAGTTTTTTTTTTTTTGACTATTTATATGAACCAACTCCGCAGCTTTGTGTTTTGGATGACTTTAAAATATAAATCACTTACAGATCTAATAATTTTGAACGCGGTTTTCTATCAAATCGTGGATTCCAGTCCAACTGCCACTGAAGATCCACCAATGCAATGTAAATCTGTCGAGGCTATAAGTCCTGTGGCGTGATGGGGAAGTTTGAATTTTCGTCAAATTTATCGCCAACAAGGTTGAAGGGTCATTGCTTGAACTTCTTTTTTTTTTTTTTTTGCAGTCTGATGAAATCTATGTATGTAAATGTCTCTTTTCCTTCACAAGAGATAGGCTGCAGGGAAACGCCTTCTCGGGTTCGTAACATTATTGTTTACATCAAGAACTAGCACAAGAGAGACGTCTCTTTTCGTCTGGTTGGTACAGCCGCAGTAAAAAGTGACCGGTCAACCTTTCTTAAGACTTAATGGACCAGGGTTTGAAACGCCACCGGAATTCAAAAGTCAACTGTCTCCTTCATAGGTAGAAAAAAATCACTCGACGCCGAACATTCAAAATGTAAGCTAGTTTATGGGAAAGGCAGTTAAAAAAAAAATACGAAATTTTAACGCTTTTTTCGACATGCAGAATGAACGAAATAACCTGAGGTGAACAGCCTCGTTTTAATAAAATACGGGGGGGGGGGGGGGTACCAGAAATAAATTTGAAACAAGATTTGTAAATTTGACGATGTTGGAAAATTAGTTCTCTTCAATTTATTCAATAGATATAGAATCAGTATCAAATGAGATGCAAAGAGAGGTAGTTGAAATACAGTGTGATTCAGAATTTAGATTAAATGCAAAATTCAGTTAAGTTGGTGTACTGAATTTTACGAATATTTACCTGCCAGGTTTGAAAACACTCGAAAACCTACATATGAGATAATTTCATGTTTGGAAGTACTTATCAGTGTGAACTATTATTTTTCATTTATGAAAAGAAATAAGTCGAACCAGATCGAAAATTTTTAAATGACACCTTTGGTCAGTTTTTAAAGTAATCCTTGCAAACAAATTTTTTCTCGAAGTGAAAAAGGAAGTAGCAGAAGAGATATCAAGTGTCAGGGAAATAACATTAAAATTTTCATTGTGCTTTTGTTTACAACATACTTTCCGAAACGAAGGTGGGCAGTGGTAGCCTAGTGGTCTCGGTCGCGGACACCTTCTTAATATTCTAATAAACCCTTTCCACCTATCAATTAAGAATTCCATTTATATTCCAAGTATAGTTTTCAACAGAAAATGAAAATAGTGAAGTTCAGAAAATTGAAACAGTTAAAATACCAAGTAGTTCATAAATTTCCTATTTGCAAAAATATCCCCACCATTCATTTGGGTGACACAGAATAAAATAGGGGTGATAGCGGTGAATATCATGGTTATTAAAATTTTTTATTTGTTATTTGCAGACTCTCAGTAGACACTAAACTATCAAAATCATAAATGAAATGAGCAGCTCCGGTTACAAAGTAAAAACATTCCACATAATAAAAACTTGAAAAACCAACAAAACCCTATCCCTTTTTCTAATCCAAGTCCTTTTGGACCCCAAAAACAGTGAAATTTTCTCCATTAATTCCTTAGGCTACCTAAAAAGTGGAAAAGAAACCCTTAAAAAAAAAGAGAGATTCCTAACCAATGCTACAGATGCCAGTCCCTTTAAACACTACTCGAAATTTTGCTCCCCATTGTGTGAAATGCGGTGAAAGCCATTCATCAAAACAATGCCAAAAACTTACTCATAAACCCCCTCTCCAAATGTTGCAAATGCGATGGTCCCCCTCATTACAAATTTCACTGAATGACCCAAAAATCCCCTTCACTTCAAATTTCCCCTAAAGGACTAATGCGTGGGAAGAACGCAATCCCCCCCCCCAAAAAAAAGACACCCAAAATACCAATCATCTCGAAGAAAACACAGCACAAAACCTTCCTGCCCAAACAACCACACCCGCCAACCACTCAATAGAATTAAACTACCACTTTTTGCTTTTTGAATGATACCAAAGAATTGTTTAAAATTTTTAATCTACAAAATAACCTCATAAATAATGCAAACGTTCGAAAACATCAGCTCCCAATTATCCAATTCCAGCTTAGACACTTGCCAAAAATTTGAAATTATTTTTAATACCCTTTCCAAAATTTTCCAAGTGTGGTCTTAATGCTTAGTCCTAATTCGCGTTTTTCTACGTCACTCTCAATAGTAAGTTAGAATGCCAAAGGCATTCACCATAAAATAGAACTCAAAAATTTATCACAGAACGTAACCCTGACATCGTCGGAATCCAAGAAACGCACCGCAAACCTCGATCCCCTTCGTATTCCGAAAAATAAGTGCATCAATCGGATAGAATTTCTTATAGGAATGGCGGAACTGTACTTATAATTAAAAATTCAAATCCTCTCTATCTTGTTAAAAAAAAAAAAAGTAAAATTTTACCTCTGAAAGTACCACTATTCATCTCAACACCAGAAATAATCATAGTTTCTACCATTTATTACCGGCCACAAAACTTGATCAATAGCTTTGAGTTAAAATATTTTAATAGGTAATCTTTCTGGAATTATTTTCGCTGATTTCAACTCCAAACATCCTGCCTGCATTCAAACATATCAGGTCATCTTTTTCATAGCATAACCGCTAGCAATAATTTCACTTTCTCAGCCCGAGACTCCGTCACTCGTTTCCCTTACTATAGCATCCTTGATTTTGTTGTTAAAAATATTCTAAATTGTAAATTCGAATGCATTGATGGCATGCGCAGCGATCACAACCCAGTTATTTTTTTAAATCAATTTTAAATTAAACTCCTTCCCATCCTTCTCCAATCCCTTACTACCACAACTGGTTGATTTTCAGAGTGACCATCTCATATACATTCTCAGGCAACATATCATTGGTAACAGAGCATATTTAGAAAATGCAGTTTGTAATCTCTCATACACCCTTCAAAATGCAGTTAAAACATCTATCACTCCAAAAATAATTTCTTCCCCACAACTTAGACTCCTCCCCATCTATGATCTCATCGAACAAAGAAAAACAACACGAAAACTAGCAATATTTTCGCTACCCTCCCTTCCAATCTGAAGGGAATGAGAATCTCTTCTCAAAGAACTTATCAAAGAAAACAATAGCCTTCACATCCTGAAAAAAGCCCAGAGAATTTCAATCAACCCCCTTCTCAGTGGCCACAATGGTATGGTTTTCTCTGACAAAGCTGATCTGCTTGCTCTTTCGCTCGAAACCTCTTTCCAAGAGAATTCTCTTCCCAATCACTATATTGAACTCACTGAAGAAATAGTTTCTAATTTCCTTGCAATTCATTAAAATTCTCCTCAAATACTTCCTCTCACTTTCCTTATAGAAATCCTTCAAATCATCAAAAATTTTAATAAACGCAAGTGTAGTTCCTATTCGGATTGATTGTGAAAATAAATGTAGGCAGTTTTGTTTATAGATGACAACATTGTAGGAAACATCAAAAACATATATTTAAATCAAAACAGCACAGCACAAACATTAAACGCTCTTTTCTTTCGCCATCATCTTTTCCAAACGCAACCGTTACAGCTTTTTCCTCTCTTAACACATGGATCAATAAGTTCCGAGACTAACCCAGAGATGGCGCTCGTAGTAAACCAGTAACCAGGTCTTTCTAGAGTACTAACCTTTGCTTGAAACGTGTCAAAATTTTAAATCGATCGGACCAGAAACAGCTGAGTTATCGAGGTTGGAGTAAAGTCGTTTTGTAGTTTGTTTAAAAAATGGAAAAAACCGAGTTTCGTGTTCTGATAAAACATTGTTTTTTAATGGGTAAAAACACCGTGCAAGCGAAACAATGGATTGAAAAATGTTACCCGGACTCTTGTCCATCAAAAGCAACGATTTGTCGGTGGTTTGCCGAGTTTAAACGGGGTCGTACCGACACAAATGACGCGGAACGCTTCGGTAGACCTGTGGAAGCCGTTACACCGGAAAATGTGAGTGAAGTGACAAAAATTATAATGAAAGATCGTAAAGTGAAGCTCCTTGAGATTGCTGAGATGACACAGATATCATATGGAAGTGTATTTACTATCCTTCATGAAAAATTGAGCATGAAAAAGGTTTTTTCCAAGTGGGTGCCGCGATTGCTTTCGACGGAGCAACGAGTCGATGATTCAGAAAGCTGTTTATCGCTATTTACTCGCAACAAAAAAGATTTCTTGCGTCGTTACGTGACCATGGACGAAACATGGATACATCACTACACTCCAGAGTCGAAGCGGCAGTGGCGCACAGCTGGCGAAAGCCGTCCGAAGCGTCCGAAAACGCAGCAGTCAGCTGGCAAAGTCATGGCGTCAGTTTTTTGGGATACGCATGGCGTGATTTTCATTGACTACCTCGAAAAAGGTAAATCGATCAACAGTGATTATTATATTGACTTGCTGGTGCGTTTGAAGGAGGAAATCGCAAAAAAACGACCGCACAGTCTCGCGACTTATTGATCCAAGTGTTACATCTGTTGCCACTCTCCAACAGAGAAACTTACCTCTCATGGAGTTTGATCATGACGCAACAGCAACAGTTATTGCTTTAAAATTTTTCTCGCATAATGTTATTACTCATATTTCAATATATTTAATAAATTCCTTGAATTATCCTATTTCCTTTCAAAAAAGAAGCATACAACTATCAGTCTTTTTCCTAAGGCAGGTCAAAAACAGGCTTTTCCTTTTAACTACCTCCTATAATATTTTATCCAACTCTCAATTTGGCTTCAGTAATAAACACTGCATTGTAAATTAACTTATGCGAATGGTTAATACCATCATTGAAGTATATAAACATAAACAACTAACGGTTGGCATTTTTAAGCATTCAAAAAACATTCTACTGACTATGACACAATGAATTTATCTTAAAATTAATTATTCTAAATTTTCCAACCTACATTACAAATTATTAATTCTTTTCTTAAAAATTGCACCTATCAAGTTTAAATCAATAAAAAACTCTCAAAAACGGGCAAAATTCTTGGCTAAAGGCTAGGTCCTTTCACCCTCTCTTTATAATTCATTCACGTGTGACTTCCTTCAAACTCCTTACTCTAGTTCTATCTTTTCTCTAATGACGCTACCTTTCTCACCAAATCATGTCACCTCAACGATGCCAGAAAAAAAATTGTAAAAACACCTTATCAAAATTAAAAGTTTTACTTTCTACCTCTGGAGTATTGTAGTTAACGCTAATATAAATAAAGCACTGATTTTGCAAAAATATCATGACCCTCCTCTCTCCACTCAATAGAAATTTTTCAATACTATTATTTCTCCGAAATAAAATATCTAAGTGTTATTCCGAATTCTAAACTTTATGTTAAACACATATTTGATAAATGCTGGGTTAAAATGAACAATTGAATCCCCCATTTAGGTCCCTCTCCATAAAATTACTACTTTATAAATAAGTCTTCAGACTCATTCTCCTTTACGCTTCCTCCATCTAGGGCCTAAACATTTTAAATCATTCTATTTTACTATAATTGATTTGGTTTTGGAGAAAATTCCCAGCCAAATATTTTTAAATTTTTATGATTTTATTTTTACGATTTTATTTTTACTCTATACATATAATTTCATTAAAAACATTCTTTTTATTACACATTATTTGTTTCAATTTTAATACATTTTATTCGACTTTTTGAAATATTTTACTTTGACTTTGGCATATTGTGTCTCAAGAGGACTCAGTATTAGAAATTTAATCAACCATCTGTGGTCACGCAGGAAAATCCACTTAAAAAAAAAATTCAAATTCCTTAAAACAAAATGTTAAGAATTATAGTCTACGCTCCCTATTTCATCCGCAACTCAATTTCACATAAAGATCTTATAATTCCCCTCATTAAAACCAACATCTTATACCATACTTTCAGATTTTACAATAAATTACACGTTCATTCAAAGCTCAAACTTTATTCGCTTGACGCTCAATCAAAGCTCTAAATCCAATCGCTCGTCAAATTTCGCTCGCAAGTCTATAGTTATTTACCCCTTTCCTTATTAATCCTGAAACAAGTATTTTAACTTATGCCAACCATAAATCCACCAAGTTTTTACCAATCGTAGCCCTTCCCCAATTAATTGTTATAATCTTATTCAACCAATATTAATACGCCTAATCCATTTCATCCTCCAATAGGAAATCGGGGACTCAGAACTCCAAATCCACCATAGTTTCTTGTCCTTTCAACGCGTTTCAAAGCTTTTCAAATATAAACTGCTGTTTGTAGAAAATGCAACACCATGAAGGAATCATCAGAATCAAATGAAATTCGCAGCAAATGTCAATTATAGGATATTATGCAAATTAATAAAGTTTCAGAGCCATCGCGCGTGCGCGGCGCGCGCAGCGCCCTCTGAATTGATGCTGAAAGCGTATAAATAAAGTGCTGTAGCGGGACGTTGAAAAAAGTCTATGATTATTTGTTAGTGGCAAACGTTTAGTGAGACCGGAGTATGCCTCCACGACGGAAGAATAAGAAATTCAAGCAACTTACGGAGTTTGAACGAGGGAGGATAATCGGCCTTCGAGAAGGAGGATTTTCCTATCGCGCAATAGCAGCTCGTATGCAGCGGAACAGTTCCACAGTGATGCGAGTTTGGAAGCAGTGGACCGACGAGCACCGAACAACTCGAAAAACAGGCACTGGACGACAGAAGGTGACGTCAGAGCGCGATGATCGACACCTGCTCCGCATGGCGGTGAATGATCGCACAGCTTCCTCCAGGCAGCTGGCAGCACGTTGGTCTACTGCTACAGGTGTACAATTGTCGGCTTCGTCAATTCGTCGTCGTCTGCTGCGCCGTGGATTGCGTGCAAGGGTGCCTTTATACAGGATTCCCCTCACGGCGAATCATCGACGGCTGCGTCGGCAGTGGGCTCTTGAGCACAGAGACAGGCGAGCTGATTGGCACCAAGTTGTCTTTTCAGATGAATCACGCTTCAATTTGTGGACCCATGATGGCCGTGTTCGTGTTAGACGTTATGCCGGTCAACGCTGCCTTCCTGAGTGTATTATTGAACGACATAGTGGTCGAACACCCGGAGTTATGGTCTGGGGTGCGATTTCGTATCATGGACGATCCAATTTGATACGAATTGAGGGTAATCTCAATAGCAACAGGTACGTCCGTGAAGTGCTACAGCCCGAAGTCGTTCCTTTCCTTCAAGGCATCCCTGGAGCTATCTTTCAGCAGGATAATGCACGCCCACATGTTGCGCGGACTGTTCGAGACTTCTGTTCAGCACAACGCATGCAACTTCTTCCTTGGCCTGCTTATTCACCGGATATGTCGCCTATTGAGCACGTGTGGGATATGGTTGGTCGGCGTCTCGCTCGTGATCCGCGTCCTGCAGTTTCCAAAGACGAACTTTGGTTGCGCATACAAGCGATATGGAATTCTCTTCCTCAAGCAGATATTCAACATCTGTTTGACTCCATGCCACGTCGTATAGCAGCACTTATTGCAGCGCATGGTGGCTGCACCAAATACTGATTTCGGACGCTTAATTTGTTTCTTTTGTTTTGAAAATTTCATCATTTATTTGTATCAGTACAAGTCGTTTCTGCATTAAATTTCATTTGATTCTGATGATTCTTTCATGGTGTTGCATTTTCTACAAACAGCAGTATAT
>BMAW01062744.1:40834-54910 GCA_019974015.1 Nephila pilipes
TTTTTTTTTGTTGTTTCCCCCCCCAATTTTTTCCCCCGCAAGAAATTTTTTTTGTTGCGAGTAAATAGCGATAAACAGCTTTCTGAATCATCGACTCGTTGCTGTTTTTGTTCCATCGAAAGCAATCGCGGCACCCACTTGGAAAAAACCTTTTTCACTTCACTTCAAAAAACCTTTTTCCTGGTCCGATCGACTTAAAATTTTAACACGTTTCAAGCAAAGGTTAGTACTCTAGAAAAACCTGGTTACTGGTTTACTACGAGCGCCGTCTCGGGAGTTATTGATCGATGTGTTATATATATATATATATGCGAGGAGGGGCTATTACATAATTAGACTGACACTATAAAATTTTTAATTTTGATGTCATATTTATTTACTTATTATCACCTTCTATATACACCCTCCTAGATCCCTACAATGCTCTATGCGAATCTTTGTTTGTTCGATACAGTGCTGGAAGTCTTCTGTCAAGTCCTTCTAGACGCTTTCTTTTTAACAGCTTCAATGAACTCAAATCTTGTTCCTTCTAAGTTAGATTTCGCTTAAGAAACCGATAGAAGTCACATGACTCAAGATCCGAAGAATAAGGTGGATGGTATAGCACTCTGATGCTTACTTGGCTAGAAATCCATTGACAGATTATGTGGAAAGAGCCGGCGCATTTTCTTGGTGTAAAAATTTGCTGCATGGATTCATTGTCAATTCTTCAAGTCTCGCACGAATAATTAACCGACGGTTGGATTGAACCAGATTACTGATTTTTTCGATATTGTTATCCATCTTTGACGTGGGCAGAAATCCTCTTCAATATCTTCTCTGTTATCTTGAAAACACTTAAACCACTCAAAAAAACATGTACGCTTTAAATATTCATTGCTATACACTTCTTTCGATGAATTATAAGTTTCAGTAGCGTTTTTACCCCCAAGTTTCATGTGAAATTTCGCAATAATTTGTAGCTCTACTGTTACCCTTATCATTTTTTCTGCGAAATAAAAAATTACTCTAGTGTGAACGAAGGCTACGGCTCTACGGATTTGTTTACAGAAGCGGAAGACCCTGCAATTGAAAGAGAAGGTTTCACGCTTAACAGCTGTCGGTCGCAAGCCTTTGGTGCATGCGTACTTCTTCTGTAGCAGCGCCAGTCTCATTATTTGATAGCCACATCTCGTATACATACTAATTCTAAGTGATTACAAATATATAATTTTCTCATTTGATTTTTTAAAAATTTAACTTTACAGTTAAATTGTTTTTGATAACTTTGAAGAGTTTTCTCAGGAAGATGCGGAGTAGAAAAGGAAATAGAAAGATGGATATAGCAATGATTTGACTATTTAATTATATAGGCTTTAACATAAATTCAGTATGATTTATGGGGAAAGGAATTTCATCTTGCGAATAAAGCGGTTGAATAGGTTGGGGGAAGGAAGGGGAGCAGTGAGTGAGGGAAGTTGATTGCATTTGGTCCAGTATGAATCGAAAGTGCTTATGGTTAGCTGGAATGTTTATGGTTATGAGGGAATGAGGTGGAAGTAAATATTGCAAGTTTGATATGGTAATAGATAGGTTCCCTTATTATGTGCAAATAAGAGCTGGGCTCTAATCAATGGATTAGAATGGTCAATAAGTTTGAAAAAGAAGTACCTGGATAAATGATTGATGTGGCTATTAATTTGAAGGGATTTTAAGATCCTTTCGTATGACAGAATTTCTGACATACCAAGGAGAGTAGGTTATTATTCTAAGTAATTTGTTTTTTGCAGTGTTTGGATTTGTTTAATATATGTAGGAGCCGCTTGGCTACACTCAGGAGAAGTGTACAATAGTATTGGTTTGTTTATTTGTTTGCTGAGCAGGAATTTTATTGAGGAGGGTGAGTTGAAGTATGTTTACCTGTTAGTGGGATGCAGTTATGGATTTTTGCCCAGCTTTTATCAATGATTAATTCTATGTGTTTTCTGAAAGTTAATTTGGAGTCCAAGATAACTCTGAGATATTAGACCTCAGAGTCCGATGAAATATTTGAGTTGAAAAAATTTAATTGGGCGTCAGGAGGTGGAACATATTTTTTTCTAAAAATAATAGCTTCAGTTTTGTAAGTGTTGGCACTTATCCGCCAAATGGTTAGTTCAAAACTTTTGCTTCCCCTTCAAATAATTTCGCTTTTGCCGAACAATTTCCTGGCGACTAGTACATTTGCATTTGCATTTTCTACACTAGCTTCTCTCATTAAAGGAAGAAAGTTGTATCTTTTTTGCTTAAAAGTAATAATCAAATAATAAATAACATAATTTGATTATTACCTTTAGGCAAATAAGATGCAACTCTCAGTAAATAAGTTAAATAGTAATTCAAGCATGAATTATTGAATAATGAATGATTAAAAAAAAAAAAAAAAAAAAAAAAAAAAATTCTTTTTCTTACTGGAGAAGAAAAAACTTTAAAATTATATATCGTATAACGAAAAAGAAAAAAAAAATCTTATTATTCTCTTAAATTTAACAACCACTATTTTTTTACTTTCTGCTTAACTTCTGCATGTTTCAGCTTTTTGAGGCAGTGCACATCTAATTCCCCCATTCCATCTTTTTTTTTGAAACGTTTTTCTGTATTTCACTTGGTGTGTGTGTGTCATCAAATTTTCGATCGTTAATTTAACCAACTTCCCCTTAAGCTACAGCTCTGAAACTTAGGGAATCGTTCTTACTCGCCTAACAATGCAATATTTAGACATTTACGACAAGTTTTAAGTAATATTTCAAGAATTTTTTTAATAACGTAATTTGTGTAGTAACCTGGCGCCATCTAGGGAAGATATATTGAATTACGCAGAGAGAGGGATCTTAAAGACTAGAAAGATATGAGGTTTTTTACAAAGTTTTAACTAATATTTAAATTTTTTTTTTGCTAAACTTTGCCACCATTTAAAAAAGTTAGTTTTTTTTTTAAATCTCGAATTATTTCTCATTTTCCACTTTTCTTTTTGACCTCTTGGAGTGAATCGCTTGATTACCTTTTTCTCCCTGTATGATGGCAGAGTGAGATACCGTTGTTGCAACAACGTAAAAAAAATTTTATAAAAAAATTCATCTAATCCTTAAACACTATTACACCCCCACTTTTATTTACTTTCTTCAACTTCCCTTCCTTCCTCCTCCTCTTTCTATTATATCATGACAAGTCAAGTGTATTTTAGCATATATTTAACATGTAAATTCACGAAATTAAAATCCTACAGAGTAAAGGGTCTTAAGAAGTGGTACTCGGGTATCATCTTATTGTTGTTGTTTCTCCCTTCGGTGACAGGTTCCTTCCCTTGGAGGTAATCATATAAACATTAAATTACCATTACCACACGCTATGTACATCCCTTTACTGAACTTTATTAGACACATTTTTATTTTTGCATCAAATTTAATACTTTCGCATATTTATTGTGTCCACGGGGAAGAACAACTTGCTTCACGGCGCTAAGAGCCATTGGAACGGTGAATGAACTTTTAATATTTTTCTATCGGTGATTTCCCTTGGATTACAATACGACGGATAATACAATTTTAAATTTTCTCCATTCTTCGCTACAAGTCTCATTCCCGGAGCAACATATAAGTGTCATCTTTAGTGATGCTTTACTCGAGGAAAAGGAAATTAAAACATTAATTAATTTCATTAATTTAGAAAAAGGGAAACCTTAATGAATCAAATCGATAATTTCAAACACACATAAAAAAATCTTCAGTGAAGTTCCCATTCTATACTATTACTAATCTTAATTTAATTAAAAGGTTACTAATAGTTCGATCTCAAATTGATAGATAAAACAAAAATAATGATTACCATTTATCTTTGCAGTAACAAACACCCTTACCAACTACTAACATCTGAACTCCCAGTACAAACAAAAACAAAGAATTTATTGAAATTAAAAATAAACAAAAATTAACCTCTCCTAAAAGAATCACTGGATAAAGCCAAAAAAAATTAAAAAGCAAGAAATTATTCTTAAAACCTCAAACAGGTATTCCAATTATTCAGACGATAAAAACGAGCTATCAGATACTGAAAGCAGTAATTAATCTTCCGAATACGATAAAAACTTTCTGCATACCTCTGAAACTGCAAAATTACGCCCTCCACCTCCACAGTCCTTTTTAAAATTTAAAATCCTATTGAAATCCTTAAACAATTAATGGAACTCACAAATACTGAATTTAAAGGCCAACACAATAATAAAAATCTAAAAGTTTTCTCACCATAGTTTACCCTTTTCGAACCTTTCAAAATCCCATCTTTGAAAAAAAAAAAAAAAAAAAAAATCTCAAGCCATCAAATCACCGGAAGAGTGAATTTTTAAAATTGTCATTAAAGGTAATTCAATCAATCGCGATCCGCAAGATATAATCAAGAATTAGCTCATTATAATCTAATAGCCTCCTTCTGTAATATTCTTTGACCAAAAAAAAAAAAAAAAACCCAGCTCCAACCCATGTTCTTAGTCACTCTCCTCAAAAACGAGAACAATAAATCTATCTTCTCAATAACTCCCACTGTCCCTTTACTCGTAAAAATTGAGCCCTTAACCAAGTGAAAAATGTAAATCAATATTATAGATATCAAAGCTTCTTCCACCATTCAAGATTTTGAACAAAAGAATATAAGGCTTTGAAATGTACAGGTAACCATAACATTCGAAACTTGCAATAAATCACCGCATAGCTCCCACCCACCCAAATGTTGCAACTGTGAAAATAACCACACAGCCAGTTATTGCTCACAAGATCCAAAAAATCAAAACCCTTTCCTCCATCAATGACCAACTTTTGGGATGGAAAAAAATTACCAGAATTAACAATCAAACTCCCACCAAACAAACCTCCATACCTACCAATGATAACAATAATAGCTTTTGTTTTGTAAAAGCCTTTAAAAATATTTTCAATTTTTCCACTACAAACAAAATCAATCAATCTTATCCTAACTCTTCAAATCCTTTGGGGAAGTTTTCTCAAATAAAAACCAAGACTTTTTTTTTTTTTTTTTTTTTACAAAAGTAGAAAATTCTTTTTCAATTATATCTGATACAATTAATATATAGGCATAGTGCCCTCAATTGTAGTCTTCGCTGATGTTATGTGTCGCTTTCATCCAATTATTTCCTTCTTTTCTTTCACATTAAAAATGCTCTAAGAATTAAGGGAATTGTAATTATTTACAATTACTAAAGAAATTATACTTATTTACCCCTATATTTCGATACCAGCCCTCTGAATGACACCTAGATTGCATCAAGGTAAAAAATATTTTATTAAAAAAAATCAATTCATCTTGTAAATACTATTTCCTTCTCATTTCTTATTTAATTTCTTCATTTTCTCTGCCTTTTTCCTATTATGGCAAGTCAATTATGTTTCAGCACGTATTTAATATGTAGTTTATCTTGTTAAATTAATGAAACTAAAATCATACAGAGTAAAGTGTCCTAAAGATGGGTACTCGGGAATCATCTGATTGTTGATTCTCTCTTCCAATTCTATTTGCCGAAAGGGAGTGATTTAGTTGAATACTAACCCAAAAACAGCAAGCATCCTTGTAGGTGTCAAATGCTTATTCGTTGCCATCTATAAAATATCATTGTTATCCGCTAATCTTTGTTCCTATATTCTTCATCATTTATAGTATGACAACGCAATCTTTTGATTTAGAGTACAGAGAATTTTGAATCTTTAAAAAAACACGAACCTTATTGAAATAAAAGCCACTCGTATATTCATTTACAATTGAACGTTTAAATGGATACATGAGACAATAGCTGTTGTTGCTGTATCTCCCATAAAACAAATCAATCAATCAAAATGGACTAGTGAAAAATGCTTAGTAGTTATTTCTGATAAGCGGTCGGTTATTTAAATACATTTAATAATACATGATTTAAAAAGACACTTGCGTATTCAGAGTAAGGAAAAGCCTATCGTTCGTCAAATTTGCGAAATGGCTTTTTCTGCGAGTCAGGTTTTTTTAAAAAAGCATTCGCATATTCATTCAAAAGAAAAGCAATATAATTGTGAAATTTGTAAGAAGGCTTTTTATACTAGTTCCGATTTAAAAGTACATATACGTATTCACACCAATGAAAGACCTTATGCATGTGAAATATGTAAAAAGGCATTTTTTACTTTTAACAAATTAAAAATACATTTGCGTATTCATTCAAACGAAAAGCCTTATGTTTGTGAAATTTGTCAGAAGTCTTACTCGCAAAGTAGTAGCTTAAAGACTCATTTGCGTATCCATACTAATGAAAAGCCTTATGTTTGTCAAACTTGTAAGAAGAATTTTTCACGAATTGATTACTTAAAATCTCATTTGCGTATTCATTCTAAGAAAAAGCCTTGTGTTTGTGAAATTTGTCAAAAGACTTTCTCGAGAATTGATTATTTAAAGAGTCATTTGTGTAATCATACTATGGAAAAGCCATATGTTTGTAAAATATGTAAGAAGGCTTTCTCGCAAAATCATCTTTTGCAGACTCATTTGCGTATTCATTCAAATGAAAAGCCTTATGTTTGTGAAATTTGTAAAAAGGCTTTTTCCCAAAACGGTCACTTAATGACACATTTGCACGTTCATACTAAGGAAAAGCCTTATGCTTGTGACATTTGTAAGAAAGCTTTCTCGCAACGGGTTCACTTAAAGACTCATTTACGAATTCATTCAAACGAAAAACCTTATGTATGTGAAATTTGTAAAAAGGCTTTTTTTACCAATGGTAATTTAAAAATACATACTCGTACTCATACAAAGGAAAAGCCTTATGCCTGCGAAATTTGTCAGATGACATTCTCGCAACATGTTCACTTAAAGAGACATTGGAAAGTTCATTCTATTTAAAGCGAAATAATGTAAAATTTGTATGATTACTCTTTTCTATAAAACATTCATACTAACAAAATTTTGCATTTGACAGTTGCTGTAAAGTTTTACCATCAAGTACTCGGTTAAATATTTCTTTTTGTACTCATTCAAGCAAAAAAAAAACCTAACGTTTGTGAAAATCAGCAGACATCATTTTTGCAATGGAACTGTTCTGATGTTTTTGAAATAGATGAAGGTTTTATCTCATAACAAACCTCTAAGATAACATGTATACACATCAATCTGAAATCCTAATTTGTGAAATGTCTCTTTCTGCTATTGGTGACGAGTTCATATTAAAGAACTCTGAAGTTCCAATACTATATATTCTTTTTAAATAAATGTTTAAGTTAAAATGAAGTAAAAGGTGTATCTTGACAATTTTGCAATTTCTGTATGTCTTTTAGTATTGTTAGCTCAAGTATAATAATGGTTACTAAAAAATTAGTATTGTGGGAACTGCGGCAATAAAAGTTTGCCACAATAAAACCATTATCAGCTCAGCTCAACAATATTGCCAAATTTAACATTCACCTTATATTTCATTTTAGCCTAAAACTTTATGTTTTTGTAATTTATGAGAAGGCTGTCACATGTAGTAATATTTTAAAAATACATTTATAAATTCATACCTATAAAAAAAAAACCTTTTATGTGTGAAATTTGTAAGAAAGTCCTTTATGTTTGGCAGCTTAAACAGGCATGAGAACATTGTGGAAAGAACTTAACATCAGAGTTATAAAGCAGAATATTATGTCATTGAAATGGAATATTTTTCTCGACTCTGTTTGCGAATTTTAATCTATGTTTTTGAAATGAGATTGAAATTCATTTGTATGCAATTACATATCATGTAAATGTCTGGAGTCATTATACATATGCATATCTTATTAGAGTAATTACTATAGATACAAAATATTCATAAAGTTCTCTGTTTTATTATCAATTATAGAACTTCGATTTTGGTTTTCTTATTACATGAAAATAATTTTTCAGATGAAGAATTTTTGGAAATTTTAAAAAAAATATTTTGAAATTAAAATTACATGATAAGTTGAAAAATGGACTTTTATATTCTTTAAAATTGAAATATTTTATGAAATAAATTGCAGAAAAATGTATGAAACATATTCAAATGGTTATGATTTGTTTTGTTTGAAATTGCTGTAATAAATATTAACTATATTGTATATATGTGTTCAGATTTTAGTTAATGTTTCAAATAATCAGTTATATTCATTTCCTGTAATTAATAATTAAATATTTTTTCAATGAAAAAGAAATTTCATTTTTTTTTTCTTTGAGTGTATGAAATACTGTCTTGAATATCAATATATATTATGTCTTCTGTAGTTTTGAAAAATCCTCTAATGTTAAAAGTTTTAAGATTCATTAAGAGAAAGAATAGTGTGTAATTTGTATCATGATGAAATATGTAATTATTACAATTAATATTTGTAAATTAATATATTTATATTTAATGGAATTTTAGAGTACTTTACCCTCATTACTCTTTTGACTATGAGTACTGTGTCTATACTAAGATATTGTTTTTCTTTACTTTTTGGATAATGGCATTTATGTATAATAGGAATAGCAGTGAATACTTTAAATATTCTAAGAAAAAAATCTAATTATAATTTCCTAGGAAGTATGTTAAAAAAGAATACAATATTTGCCTTCTGTGAGTATATTTTATACTCTTTAGTACTAAGACTTTAGGCTTAGGCAAAATCTTTGGGACAATCAAGTTGCCAATTTTCATCATTTCTTTCCTGCCGTTAATGAATTCCAAAAAAAGATTGCCTTTTTAAAGGTGTTTTTTTTCCCAGTCAAATTGCTTATGTTTAAAAAAAAAAAATGCCAACTAATATCATTATTTTTCCTAAAATGTTACTTAAATATATTCCAGAAAATTCTTTTCATTACTTATATATTTTTTATTATGACGTTGTATTATAGTGATGCCATTTTCAGTGCAGATATCTTCAGATGTATAATTCAGCAACAATAACTGAGTGGTCGTAGATGCCAGCTTTATGGCCTAAGTTGTTTACGACGATTTGTGGTTTTGATTCTTGATGCGACTTAAGACCTGTCATAAAGCACAACTGATGCTCATGAAATCTATTAAAGCTCCAAGTTCTTCCATTGGTATGGTGTGATTGTTTGGAGAAGGAGGTGCCAGCTCAAATTTCATCCTTATCACATGACAAAGGTTCAGAACTACAAGGTCTGTTGTTTATATATATTGCTTCTCATTGTGATGTTAATAAAACAATCAATTGGACATCAAAAGCTTCTAAGCAGAATATAAATAGACAATAAGCCAAATGGATGATTCAAAGTTTTGATTTTCTTATCATTATTATTTGAATTTTTTAAAATTTTTATTTATTGTTTAATTTTTTTTGAAATATTTATTCTTATTAATTTTTACTATTATTAATTGAATTTCTTATTAATTTAAATTATTTAGATTAGTTGCGAAATATTTAGATTATTCACAAATTTTTAGCATTATTATTTAGATTATATAGGAAGTATTTTGATTATTCTGTTATTTAAATTTCTGATTATTTATTAATTTAAATTATTATTTTGGTTATTTGTGTAGAATTTAGATTTTCATATTATCTTAATTTTTTTCAGATCTTCATTGTATTTAGATTATGAGATTAGATTTATGAACCATGTTTTCTATTTGTAGTGTCTTCTTGAATGCAAAGAAATTATAACACTAACATACTCTTTTAGTGTTTTAAATAGAAGTTTAATTTTTGACCTCGGAATATTTTGATTATTTTTGGTTGATAATCAGATAGTCTTTTAAGACTTCTTAAGGGAAACTAGATTAATTAAATCCAAATTTATGTGTCCCAAGTGCAATACTTAAATGGAATTTGCTGTGAAGGATTCTCTATCGGATGGCCATTAATTGATTTTTAGGAATTTTATGAATGATAAGGTTTGAGGCACCACAATCTGGCATGAATCGGGATCATATTACAGTAAACTGATAATTGAGGAAATATTTATGCTGACATTTGAAGTCCTTATTGGTTAGACTACAAGTCACATAGTAAGATCATATAATTTTCATCTGCAACTATAGAAGATTGACACCAGTTTACTATTAAAGCTATCCTAGACTACATAGAATACAATTCTCAGAAGATATGAGGTGTAAAGGAAAAATTTTGGAGGTTGGTGAATCCAAACTTAGTAAGAAGTACTACAGAGGTTACTTAGTGGAGGTGTGGAACGGGGTTCCCAAATGTGATTTTCACAGCATTTGGGTGTTGAGAAATTTTTTGCAACCATAAGTTTTTCCAAGCAGGAAAAATTGTCTCCAAAAAGTTTGGCTATTTTTGTAAAGTATATCTATGAATAATTTAAATATACCAAGAAAAATTTATTGCAATTTTCTGGGGAGTATTCACAAAAGGAAAGCACAATTTATACTTAAGGCTATTTTATTTAGATCTGGCAAAATCATGATTATAAATTAATGTTATTAGACAGAATATCTACAAAAAGAAGAAAAAAAAATGGTAACAAACAGATGAATATATGTGTTTTTATTAGTGAGTTATGAGTGTACATTGAAGAATAAGTCATGAGGACTTTTTATCATTTTATTTTAATAAGTTTTTGTCTTCAAAAACAATATGGTATGGTGACAATATAGAGATTTAATATTTTTAAAGTTTTTTTTATTATATTATTAGTATAATATTACTAAACATTTATGTTAGTATAATTATATTGTACAATAACATTTGTTTTCTTCAAATTTTTGAGTTATTGCATTCAATTTGAACTTAATTAAGAATGCTTGTATGGTAAAATCTAACATGGTAAATCTAACATTTATTAAATTTGTTACTTTTTAATGCAATAGTAATAAATCTCATTATTTTGATATCAATGAAAATCCAGAGATAGTTACTTCATTTTAAGTTCTTTATGTATAACATCCATTCTTGTAACAATTGTTATTTCTTAATGATTTTTCTAATTTTTTACATAAAATCTCTGTATTTTTTGTTTACTAATTCTTTGTTGATTTTTCGGACATTTCAAATTCTTAATTTCATGCATATTTATAACATACTATTTCTTTCTAAATTGTTTTCCTGTTGAGACAAATTGTTTTTTTTTTAATAAAAGAAACTATCTTTTTTTTTTTTAAAAAAAAAAACTACTTTTTTTTGCCCTTGGCATTTTTGTTGTTGTTGCTGCAGTAGCCTAGTGGTAATGGTATCAAACTCTCAGTTGGTATTGCTTCTGTTGAGTCATGGGTTTGAGCCCTGATGCTACTACAAATCATTGTATTGAGGGATTGATGCATGTTGAAGTACATTTTTATGCTGTTTTAGACTTCAGCATTTTTTGTTGCATCTTTTTCGCATCTGAATTTTTTCTAAGCAAAAATGAGCCTTTATCCTTGTTCTTTGTGTTATCATTTTACAGAGGTTGTCCTGTATTTGGCGGATTATTATTTCGATATGCGTGTGAATGAAAATATATATTGTACTTAGTTATATATTTTTTTTAATTATTGGTTTTATATGTTAATTATTTACATGTTTAATAAGTGTTCTTGAATATTATATATATGTAATATACTTTCAGGATTTATGTAATGACTTTTTACATTATAACTTAATATGTTTCAAGTTATAGGTAATCTAAATTTATCTTTAATGTTCTATGTTTTTGATTTTAAATTACTCTGGGTTTTTTTTTTTTTTTTTTTAATAATTGCAAATTAATAGTTTTAATATTTATTAAAATTTTAATTTTAGTTTTTATTTGATATGATTTGTTATTAATATACATATTAAAAATTATATTTAATTAACATAATATGTACATACATGCTTGCACATGCACACACACACTTATATATACACACACATACATTGATAACTTATTCCAAAACTGTTTGAGTATTTTCTGAAACTAGTATTCGCCTTCCTAGATGCGTAATAAAAAAAATTACTTCTATAAAAGCTCAAAGAAGATATATTTTTATGAAAAATTAATATATATGATACGAAATATTTTGGTAACTTTTATGGATTTTTTAAAAATTTATACTGTATTTTCAGGTAGATAAGCTTTTCTGACGTATACACCGCACACATAATTGGCTAAAAAACTGTTATTGTATAAGCCGTACTACCGTATACGCCGCTGCAAAACATCCCGAAACATGGTACTTAATATTCAGTTACTTAGAATTCCCTTTTATAGCGATGTAATCGTCATTAATAACATTTACAATATATAAATATGAACTGTTATATAAAAATACATAAACAAGCATTTTGTCTTTCACTTTTCAAAAACAAACTCTGCTGATTTCTGACCGATGCTATTGATACAGGATTGGTGAACTGTATCACTCTAAATTACTTTTGAGTTACTGCGTGACGCTCAAACAGCTTTTCTAGCTAGTAGCCCTCTATCAGTCTAATACAGGCCTGTTCAACTCAAAAGACTTTGCGGACTGCTTTGGAAACACATTTTATTCCCTGGGTCCTCATTGGAAACACATTTTACTAGGCGCATTTATAAATATATGTGTGCGGCGCAAGTGATGAATCTAATCCTGATTCAAATTCTCACAGTAGTAAACTTCACAACTTTCATCTTTGAGTCGTGAGAAGTGACTAATCCTCCCTGAACCTCAATAGAGAAATCGAACACTTTATGAATTAATGGCTATTGCAGCTTATGGAATTAAAATATTTTTACAGAAATACGACTTAAAAACTGTCCTGCAGTTAACATAACGCTGGCGCTAAATTATTTGCGATCAAAAAGACACCGAATAGTAATTCTGTCTGGAACAATACGTTCTGCGTCAAGTATATAGGTCTGCAGACAGACTGGCTGCTCTTTCGCTATGTTCTGAGCGTCGTTCGAAGGTGAAATGTATAAGTGACTACCTCTCCCCATTATGGAGAGGTCTCCACATCAGAACTAATGAGAAGAGAAATATAGAGAGTCCGCTATATTGCGAAGAGTGCTAAAGAGACAATATACCCGCCAACCGGTAATGAAATCAAAGCTAGTTCCCCTGGCCTGCAGGCGAGTCAAGCAGGAGCCCGGGTAGAGCAACCTGTTGCCACCGTCCAGCCGCGAATGATGCAGGCCGGGAAAGTGACTGAGGGAGAAGGAGCGTTCTGATTGGACTGAGTGAGAGGAGGAGAGGGAGAATCCACCAGCTTGGATTTTCTCCGAGGAGAAAGGAGAGAAAAGGAAGTCCTTCGACACCGTTCGAACAATAATCTATTGTCGAGTGACATAGTTGAGTGTCGGAAGGTTTTTTAAAATATGAAGTCCCTAGACCGGGGAATGAAGTCGAAGAATAATTTGAGTAGTAGTGGAGGAAATGATCAGTTTATGATTTCATTTGCGAAATTTTAGGAAGAACTGGTTTTAAAGTGCTTAATGTGGGTGGTCTATCAGTAATTACGAAAGCCGATAGGCTTAAAGGTGAGAAAGCTTCTTATTGATTTAATTAGGATATAATAATTTTTTTAAAATTTAAAAGTAACACAATGTTAGTAGGGTACCAGGGGGATCCATAGTTTGTTGATGTTTGTAATCAAATGAGGTAATTGAGGTTGCGCCGTGTTGGCCTTTTAATGGCTGGGAAATTTGGAAAGCCTATTCGTTCAAGAGAGCCTAGGGGGCGTCAGTTTTCGCTGGATTTATATTATAGTTGGGCTTTGCAAGTAGCGGCTTCGAGGTCGTATTCCTCCCTGCTATATTAATGCACTCCTGCCCTCTAGAATGTTTGTGGTTATATATTATGTGTCGTCCAATCGACGCAGAGTCAAAACGTCATTTAAAACGAATATATTTGTTTCTTAACAAGATTAATGAAAAGATAAAAGCTACTGGGTCAAGGTCGATATTCATGGTAGTAGGGTATGATATGAACGACTTTACGTGGAATGTTCTGGTACTTGGTATGTCTCAATATAATGGCATACGTGAAGGAGTATGTTCACAAAAAGCTCAAATGTTATTCCTAATGACCGTGCTCTGCAGAGTCGAGCCAGGCCTGTTCTAGTATGTGAACTGGGAAGTAGTTCCTTCATTTGAGTAAGCAATACGTGTAACTGAACGAAGCACACC
>BMAW01062744.1:63201-116963 GCA_019974015.1 Nephila pilipes
CCGATAAAAGTTTGTTTGTTGTGTTTTATGGGTTTTGAGGCAATTTTATGTGCACTTTAAATGTTTTGTGTGAGTTCTGCGACCTGATTTTCAATATCCTTGCCGCTTTGTGCTTTGGGTAGTGTGAATGTTTGTATTGTGTTTGCTAGTAGATAAGTAGTAGTAGGTAGTAGTTGCTAGTAGTAGGCTAAGATTTCTAAGCCATTTTGATCGGCAAAGTTTCTTAAAGCACCATCTGTTAGAGCCTCTAGATGAATTATATGTGCAGCCCCAGCTGGTGTGCTTAGCATTTAGATCTCCACAAATTAATGAAATCGGCCCTAAATTTTGAATAGTCTGAATATCTTTTGGTACTAATGAGGCTCTAACAGATGGTGGTATATACATTGAGGTAACGAGTAATGGGTTTCCATCTGTTGGGGTGAGTGCAACAATGGTTGCCTCAACACCTTCTAGTGTGGGTGTTGGAATTTGGTAGTGTGGGAGAGGCTTTTTAACTAATATTGCAGTGCCGCCGGAATATCTGTTAGTCGAGTTGATTCTGTCGTTTCTGTGCGTGGTGCAGTTTGGCATAGAGAATTTTATCCCCGGTCCTAGATGTGTCTCTTGCAATAAAATTAAGTCTGGGGAGTGCTTATCAATAAAGTGTCGTAATTCTACATCACGAGACTTTACCCCTAGGGCGTTCCAGGTAACCAGTTTGAGGCCGAGGAATTTTAATTACTAGATGTGGGTGGAGAGGCAACTACACCCGCTATGAAAATATTTAGTTTGTCTAGATCAGGGGTCTCCAAACTTTACAGCCTTAGGGCCATATTGATTACTCCAGTAAATTCCAAGGGCCAAAACCATATTATCATTCATTGTTGCCGGTGGTAAAAAGTTGAATCAGTCCACTAGTGGTGTAAAATATGATTACTTTTTTGCCAGATGCCTCTAGCGACGGGAACGCTTTAATTTTATGCCTCTAGCGACGGGGACGATACTCATTTAATTTCTGCCAGATGCCTCTAGCGACGGGGAAGCTGATGTATTTTCCGTATCGTATGGGTATCCGTTATAATGGGGTACCCGCATCGTATCGCCATAGTAATCATTGATTACAAAAGTAATGAAATACACAAGTAATCATTGATTACTTTTTTCTTCAGTAATCGTTACTTCGGTTCCTAACGAGTAACGAGTACTCAAGTAACGAATGAGTATTTTTTTTACATGAAAAAAAAAGTCCGAAAAAGTACGCCACGTTTAAAAAAGGCTGCAAATCGGACTAAAGTCCGCAAAACGGCAACACTGCATATTATTAATTTTCCTGTCATTATCTGTAATTTCTAGATTAGTCGTAGAGTACGAGCGAGCCATGAGGAGTAACGTGACAGGACATCTGGTGGACACAAGCGGAAATAGGTAGTACCTTCTATCGCTAACAGATGGCGCTAATAGCACTTACAGAATAATCTCGTTGGTTCGAGAAAGTTCTGGTGTCTTCCACTCACTTCTAGATGGCAGTAAGTGGAATATATAAGAAGGCTAGTGGCGCAACCACAAGTCAGTTCCTATGACACTGCTGTGAAATAAAATAGTGCGTACCTCCTTAAAACGTGTTTGTGCGTGTTTAAGTTTAAGACATCTTTGTAACAATATTTTGATTTGAATTGTTGCTTTTGTGTGTGATTTAGTAGAATGGAAAAGAAGCGAAAAATTGATAGTGAATGCAGAAAATTCAAAGATCAGTGGAACATTCAGTATTTCGTAATTGAGTCCAGTAACAAGGCGCTATGTTTGATTTGCAATGAAAGCATAGCCGTTCTAAAAGAATATAACATTAAACGTCATTATGAAGCAAAACATTTTCAAAATTACTCAAAATATACAGGAAGTTTGCGGACAGAAAAATTCGAAGCTATGAAGCTCGGATTGAAATCGCAGCAATCTTTATTTACAAAACTCAAAACTGAACAAGAGGCTGCAACTCATGCCAGCTTTCGTGTGGCTCTTGAAATTGCAAAACGTGGAAAACCATTCACCGATGGAGAAATGGTCAAAGAATGCGTAATCGCAGTAGCCGAAGAAATGTGCCCTGAAAAGGTAAATTTATTAAAAACTGTCAGTATGTCAGCAAACACTGTGGCTCGAAGGGTAGAAGACATCGCTGAAAATATATCCTCTCAACTGTTCAACAAAAATGGATATGTTGAGTGGTTTTCTTTGGCCTTGGATGAGTCAACGGATGTGTCAGATACTGCTCAGGTGTTGATTTATATTCGAGGAGTAGATAAAAGCTATGAAGTGCATGAAGAACTTCTTGATATGTATAGTATTCATGGCACAACTACTGGTTCAGATATTTTTAAAGGAGTTGAAATGGCCATTAACCAAAAGAACCTTCGATGGAAAAACTTGAAATGTATTACAACTGATGGAGGCAAAAACATGAGTGGGAAAGATAAAGGAGTGGTCGCTCTTGTGTCAAAGGCTGTAGAAAATGACGGTGGTTCAAAACCAATAGTCTTACATTGTATCATTCATCAACAGTCTTTGTGCGGAAAATGTTTGGATATGTCTGAAGTTCTGAAACCAGTCATATCAACTGTTAATTTTATCAGATCTTTTGGGCTGAATCACCGACAATTCGTGCAATTTATTGAAGAGATTGGAGAAAATGACTTACCTTATCATACTGCCGTACGTTGGCTTAGTTGTGGGAAAGTCCTTCAGCGCTTTTTTGAACTTCGAGCAGTGATCGAAATTTTTTTGAATGAAAAGCATCGCCCTCTTACTGAATTGCAAAACAACGCATGGCTGTGGAAGTTAGCATTCTATGTTGATTTGACAAAACATGTGAACGAACTGAATTTGAGATTGCAAGGAGAAAACCAGCATCTTCCTGATTTATACACTAATATCAAATCATTCCGGAAGAAATTGATACTGTTTCAATCACAACTACGAAGTAAATGTTTTTCACATTTTAAAACATGTGAATTATTCAGCCACACCACTGAGACCGAGTTTCCTATCGATTTTGCAATCGAAACTTTGAGTGCTTTGAAAATAAATTTTGATACTCGTTTCTCGGACTTTGATGCCATTGCGAATCAAATTAAGATTTTTCAGAATCCTTTTGATACTGACATTGAAACCCTAGCCCCGGAACTTCAAATGGAAATGATTGATCTACAGTGCAGTGATATAATTAAGAACAAATATCAAAACTTATCTTTGTTGGAATTTTATAAGTGTCTTCCACTGACACAATTTGATAATTTGCATAAATTTGCTCGTGGGCTGTTTTCTGTTTTTGGTACTACTTATTTGTGTGAGAAGACCTTTTCCAAAATGAAGTACACAAAAAATGTTTACAGATCTAAATTAACTGATGAGCATCTTAAATCTCTTTTAATAATTGGTACAAGTAAAATTAGTCCACAACTACAAACTATTGTCAGTGGAAAATCTCAATTACATAAATCTCATTAGTATTTCATATGTCATTATGCTTGTTATAAGTTATTTTTTCATTTAAAATGTATAAAATGTTAGTTGGATTCATTTCAATAATTTGTTAGTTAGTATATAGTAACCTACAACAATGTTATGAGTAGTTAGCCCATGACCATATCAATGTAGATGTCATATTAATAATTATTCAACATAAAAATAGATTACTTCAGTAAACTAAATTTAATTTGCTATAAAAAATAAATATGTTCTCTAGAAGGAGTTTTCTTTCAAGTATGCTAGCTCTCCGCGGGCCGGACAAAATCTGTCCGCGGGTCGGATGTGGCCCTCGGGCCGTAGTTTGGAGACCCCTGGTCTAGATCATTGGTTGTTTTTGACATATTGTTAAGAGCTTCAAAGAGTTTTGGGAATTTATTGAATAAGTTTTGTAATTCACTTATAGCTGTTATAAAGTTAAAATTATTTTGGGTATTGGTTGTATTAATATTGTTTGGTATAGTAGGGATATTGATCGGCTCAAACTGGTTCGAAGCTTTGACCTGTTTTGTGGCTATAACTGGGCATAGACGTTTCAATAAAACCTTCAACTCCTCTAAGTAAAGATTCCCCCTTTATTGGCAACAACACACAGTACACACATATTCCGTTTGGCGTCTGTTGTATCATTTTTGGTGAGTTTATTGCCTGCACCGGCGAAGTGGAGGAGTACCAAATTTGTTATTTTTTGAAAGATAAATTTATGTACGTTTCAAATAATGTACACTGTTATCTGCAAAAGAGGATGCTTACATTCAATATCCATAATAGCATATTTTTTTTAAATTTAATAATTTTTTATGTACAATGAAGTTGAAAACAATGTATGCATAGTCTTGCATTGCAATCTTTACAATAATACCTCGTTTCTTCCTAATTCGTTTTTCCATTTGCATTCATAGATGAACACACTTTACATTCTCTTGTAAGATTTTTTTTCTCTGTAGGTGGTAAAAACCTCAAAAAATCCTCTTGAGCTACTCATTTTATAAAAATTAAACGCGAAAAAACTGTAAACGCTAAAATTGAATTCTTTCGCAGCATTTTCTATCTGAAAAATATTCTAAATTAGCATATTATTGTTCTACGAGTATAATCATATTACAAGCATTGCGCCGACGTCTATGAGACAGCTATATAAATAAAAATTATACAACCTTGATAAAAATTAAATTCCCGTTTTTTTCGCAAAAACGTTCATCTTATGAGATATGGGCATGCCGATCAAGGGGTTAAAACTGAAATTCATGTTTATATATTAAAGTTCTTACTAAAAATGTTAGAACTTATGAAACTCTCAATCCTGTGTCTTAATTCACTGTTTTGTTCAATATAAATGTTTTATGAACATAATTTTCCTCCAACTATCATGATATATCGAGATTGAAAATATATTTTGATATTTATTAAGTTTTTCTGGGTGGTCTTGATACAATACAGAGTGTTCCAAAATTCATGCTTCATACGAGTCTGTTAATTGGCGATATACAGGGTGTCCAGCCTTAATGTGAACCAATAGCTAATTCCCGAACCGTTCGGTTTAGATATGCACTTTCAATTTGAAAAATGTTTTAAAAAAGGTAAATAATGTTTTTACGTGCTTTTCGAACCAAAAAACCCCATTTAGAAAAAAAAAATTAATTTTTATACTGTCCCTAGGTCCTATCACTTATATTTAGGAAAAGATGCAGAACACAAAAACAAAGTAAGCACAAAAAGTTTCATTTTATTACGATAAAAACTGGCCGAGCTTTGAAACTTCGCATCATTACATTAATTCTCCATTAGCGATATTTCGTGTCAATAGGACACAACCGGTCATCGAAGTTTAATGTGGTATTTTAATATTTATAAATCGTATCGATTTTAAGACATTCCGATCCTCATATTACTTTCAATCATATACCTAAATGGTGAAAATTTCTGTAGAGGTCAACTAAGAATTTATGATGATTCATTATCGTGTTTGACAATTCTTCATCAAAGGCTAAATCATTAAAACGAAACCGATTCAATAGAAAAAGACAGGTGTATTAAACACTCTCGTGTGTTGAAACACGCTCACTAAATCCGTACTAGTAACGCCCTCTAACACTGGGTAGCTTCTTCTAGTAAAGAGAAAGTTTAACCGTTCTCTTCAATTTAACTTCACTGAATAAAGCATCCAGAAGATGGACACTTTCTATCTTCTTGCTATCAGTTGTCACATATGTGCTGTGAAGCGTTCTGTTGTTAAATCAAAAACAAATTCAATATTTGTGTCCTTTGTGCAAAAACATATGCATAAGCAATATATTTTCTTAAAGTTATTTCTTAAATTTCGGTTTCATGATTATGAGTCTCGTGAGCTCCAGTCCAACACTTCAAAACGACGTGGGTGGCCAAATCTATCTTTACCATCAAAAATGAAAACTCCGTCCTTCCAAAGCAATTTCTGAATACAAGATTTGGGCTTGTAGAGCGCTCCGCGCTCTAGGCGCCCATAGAACCGTCAACGTCAAAGACTATTAGCCCTTTTTTCATAGATTCTTTTTTTCAATAAATATCAAAATATTTCATGTTTTGCAAGAATGCTCTAAAAACTTGCTTATTAGCAACGGTTCTCTCCAAAAATTCTTTAAAATTAATATTTTGCTGTGTGTCTGTGTTGAAAATATTCCAGAGAAGATATCTGTGAATGGTGTATTTATTACAGGTCAAAAGAATATGTTCCAAATCGTTGATGTGATTACATGTTCTACATTGTGCGTTAACATTTAAGTTGAATTTATGCAAAAGCCCTGGAGTTATAATCATTTTACTGGTGATTCGAGTGCTTAGTATTTCCTCTCTTCTATTTTTTGTCCATTTAGATATTATGTCAATGGTGGGGAGGTTTCCTAAGATTTCAAAATATTTGCTTGAATAATAGTTTTCATTCGTTCTTGTCATTTTGTCGAGGAAAATTTAACTATTGATGTCTTCTGTGTCAATACAATCAAGGTATTCATTAGATCCCGTTACCGATTTTGCGAGATAATCCGCCCGTTCATTCCAAAAATTTTTCGAATGTCCTGGAATCCAAAGGAGAATCGTCTGAGTTCTGAATTGTGATTGAATGAAGATTTTACTGGCTAGTCTGTGAATGACTTCTGGGAATTTTATATTGTAATTTTTTAAGGCTGATAGCACAGAATGGCTATCTGAGAGAATTAGCAGATTTTCTTTAGATTCAGTTAAATCTTCTAGAGCTTGGTATATAGCAAGTGCTTCAGCTGTAAAAATCGAATTGATATGATTTATTCTGTAGGCGAAAGATGCACTTTTCGTGATACCTGCTATTAACATAATATCATATGTTGATTTTTTGTTGCGTCCGTAGCTATTAGGAAAACATCTCTGATTCAATATTTCTTCAAATTGTCTTTTATTATATGAGTTAGTAAGTTTTGATTTTGGAATCGAAATTCCTCTGTATAGATGGCACAAGGAAGATAACAATCTGGGGATTGATAGGATTTGTTTTCCATCAATACCCAAAATACGGAAAGTATTCTTGATGTTGTTTTTGTCCCCTTGCAGGATTTCCAGATTTATTGTTTCAAGGCTATTGCGGTGCATAGGCGAAAAGTTACCGTTTGATATATGAGATATAAAAAAGTTATTAACCAATCCTCTTATTCGGACCATCGGATTTGAAAAGATCTGTATGAAAGAAAATTGTATATCTATAGTGCTATTTTTCCTGTGATACCTAGCTGTAGACAATTATATACAAGGCCATCTAAATACACGGAATCATAAGCACTCTTGATGTCCAAATTAATAGGGTGACGCACTCCCGGGATACCCTAGCGATCCTTCTCTATTTTCGACCCTCTTTCTTGTCAACCATTTTTACCTTTTTTTTCAACTTCACGTCTAGACCACAGTTTAATCTTGTTTGGCGCAGCATGACCATATCTGGCACTTGCGCCAATAAACTTTACAATCACTCACTCACTCCAAATTAATACCTACGAAAAATTTCTTTTCTGTTTAGCATCTACTACAGCTTTATGTATAAGGTACGTTGTAGTTCTACAAAGTTTAAACGGAACAAATCCATAATGTTGTGGATGAAGTTTTCTTTCTATTGTCAGAAAATAAGAGATGCGTCTAGCTAAAATTCTTTCAAAAGTTTTAGAGAGAACAGAAGTTGGAGCTATTGGTCTATAAGAGGGTATCGTAGTTTTATCTTTGCAGGTTTTTGAAATCGGAAGGATGATTGAATGTTTTGAAGATTGAGGTACAATCGAATTCTCAAATAAATATTGAAAATAATCAAGAACTGTCCGTTGACTGTTATTCAAATTTTTGAAGAAAGAAGCTGTAATGTGATTTGCTCCAGGAGTAGTGTTTTTGGATGCTTATGTAGCCCTAAAGCGTCTGGGAGAAGGCAATCATAATGTTAAAAAAACACGAAATCACCAGGTGGCGCTTATATCGCGAGGGACAGGGGAAATTTCCCTGAAAGAAAAAGGGGGGGAAATATTATATGCGGTTTTTACAATCTACGTTTTCCCGCCGGGTATTAAGAAACATTTTTTTTTCAAATAGCGGTAAGTGATTTCTCTTTCATTAATGGTTAATTGTTTTACATAAATATTGTAAAAATACTAAGAAATAACTTTCTTAACATTTTCCTCTATCATTTTTTAAAAAGTAGAATAACTCATTTTCTCTTCAATTTCCGATTAAGTTAGATTTTTGATATACGATTGTTCTAAAATTGAATGAGTATAAAATCATGTAATTTCTATTTCCGATGTTCCCATGATTAAAATATTAGGAAAAATACTCGGGAGTGTTTTTACAAATTAAATTCTTTCTTTCTGAATTTTTTTTTGTATATGTTGTGAAATGAAAATTAATAAATTTCTAGGTTTTAATATTTCTAATCATTGACCTCTTTAATCAATTTAAAATATATTTAATTCGATAGGTACTTGCAGAATATTGTGGAAAAGGAAGTTCTGTTACTTTATGAGTATTTGGTATTATTAAAACTTATTTTCAATATATACATTATTTAGTGTTTGTATTTTGTCTGTTATCAGTTACTCTGTATTGCTTAATTTAATCATGAATAATACTTGTTTCTTGTGCGATAAGTCCTTTTCCACAGCTTCAAACTTACGACGACATGCAAGACTAACACACAATGTAGAAAATAAGGTAAGTACATGTAGACAGATAAAATGTAATGTATGCAGTGGAGAATTAGTTTCCATGAAGGCTTTGTTGGACCATGTTGAATCGGCACATAATATTGCTATAGAAAAAGAAACTAAGAAATTCGACACTTATGAAGCTTTCAAGATATGGAAAGATGTTGAAAAACAAACAACTGCCTTGTACATAAAGAATACTGGAAGTAAGTCTAACAACATGAAAAGTAAAACAATGTAATTTTATTATCATCCCAATGGTTTTTATAATGCGAGGAAGAAGAGAACTATTAAAATGGCTGGCAGTAACAAGATTAACGTAAACTATCCATCAGAGATGAAAGTATGTGAAGACAATGAAAACCAAGTATATGTGGAATTTACAAAAACTCATTTAGGACATGGAAAAGATTTGGGAAGAATGCAAATAACAAGAGAAGAAAAAGATGAATTAGCAAGAAAACTGGAGAAAATTCCAATTGAAACCATCTTGGATGAGATCCGAGATTCATTTATTGATAAATTAGAAAGGATCCACTTGGTAACGCGGAAGGATCTGCTGAATACAGCTTAAGCTCTGAAGATATTATGGATACTAATGATGTCGTAAGTGTAGGCAAGTGGGTCCATAGTTTACAAGGCAGAGAAGATTCTCCGGTTATTTTGTTCAAGGACCAGAACATTTATGATGAAGATTTGTACCCTGGATTGAAAGCTGAAGATTTTCTGCTTGTCATAATGAACAGTTGTCAAAGAGAAATGCTAAACTTTTATGGTAATGACACCATATGCTTGGATTTCACGTATGGATTTGATTTGGCAACAATTTTAGTTTTAGATGATAAGAGAGAGGGGTTTCCAGTGGCTTTTATTTTAAGCAATCGACAAGATTCTAAAACATTGTCTCTTGCATTTGTGGTGATTAAGGAACATGTAAACATTTCTCCAAAAGTTATGATGACAGACGACACAGAATCTTTTCCTAATGCATGGAGGACAGTTTTTGGTGTTCCTGAAAAAAGACTGTTGTGCACATGGCATGTGGACAGAAGTTGGAGAAGAAATATTTCAAAATTAATTAAAATGCCAGAAATTCAGGTTGAAGCTTACAAGGTTGTCCGATGCTTGTTGATCGAAACAGACGAAGAAGCTTTCACCAAGGAATGAAACAAAAAGTAAACATTTCTTACTTGAATTAACAAACAGGTTTCCAATCACCTACTTACCTATTAAAATTATCAAAACATAGTTCAGACTTGTTAAATGTATTATAAATATTGCAAAAGGTTTATAATAAACAAAAGCTTCATTTTATTTTAGCAATAGTTGATTTTGTTCCCTATCCCGAGGATATCCATTTGTAGAGGTTCAACTGTATTCACTTCTCTGTGGCTGCTACCTTGACGTGGTAGAGAAGCTTAAATATCATTAGAAATTTCTGATGGTATAACTAAAAGCAGTCTTAAATAAGTAATTCATAAAAAATTTCAGTTTTTGTAAAATAATTTAAGTACATGTTTTGATGTATATTGCTTTATTTTATGGCAAAGAATATTTAATTTAAACTCATTTGTGTTTTCTTCTAACTTAAATACAATTGTAATTCAAATATTTTAAATATTCTTCATATGGTTCTGTCAGTAACAAAAAAAAACTTGGAATAAAAATTTTTCTGTTGTATTTTCGAGTGCTTTTTATTTGTCTCAAACTGCATGATCATAATTAGCTACAAGTCTGTGTTTAGTAATTTTTGACTTAAATTATATGATTATGTTAAGTTATAAGAGGTCTACCAAATTGTAAACATATTTCTATAGTGAAATTAGGAGTAAGGTAAGTAATCTCTCAAAAATTTTAAGTTAATGTAGCTTTCTATACTTCTGAAATACATAAAAATAGGAATTGAGTCGAATGAAAACAATTGTAAATAAAAATAATTCTGAATAAACTTGTTAGTATAAGTTTCAAACCCAATTTATACAATGTTTTCTTTTTATAACATTTGACATGCATTACTTTTAGAAGTTATTTAATGTTTTCTTTATTTTTAGAAGTGCAACTATAAATTTTTTCTACATCTGAAATATTACATCATCATTTATAGCAGTATCTTGATGGAGAAAATTATTTATAATTTCCAGTTTTTTAGAGTAATGAAAAATAGAACCAACTAACTTATCTCAATGTATATTTTTCTCAGAAATACATTAGTTAATTTCCTTTAACTTACATTTTGACCTTGCATTCATTTCGAGGGTCATTATTTCTCTCATGTGTGAAAGACTGTCTAAATCCCTTCTTTAATTTTAACGAACAATACCTTTTTATATAGTGCCATGAATTGTATTCACCCTGATGCTTTCAGTTAAACGTGTGAAAAAATCGCTTCCTGAGTGAACTCGTTTCTGTTATACCAGAATTTTTGAATATGATTCTTGGTTAAGCTTGGAAGGAAAATGATCTTTATTTTAATATGTTGCTCCTAATAATCACTTTTTATGTACCTGTGTTAATTTTTGTTAAGAGGAAATGTCATTTTAAAATGAACTTAATTTTGTAATTTCTTGCGCAAGTAACAGGCCGAAGCAATTCGCTTAAACAGGAGACCTAAGAGCTCCCATATCCATCCAACGTTTACACTTATCATTAATTGCAATACATTTTAAAAAATTACTATAGAAATTATATAAACGAAGAGAATATAGAATGCTGAAAAATGACACATTTATATTCACAAATAAATAATACTCGTGTAATATATGTCAGTATTTGGCAAAGAACTGTCAAATGTGAAAATGTATTTATTTTTTACATGTTAAAAAAGTTTGTAGCATAATTTTTTTATTATACAGATTTTGTTTAATTCAAATACTAGCTGGTGTTTTCTATAAGGCTAGATGATTTATAATTTTAGTTTTTTAGAGAATGTTTGTTAGTGAATTTTTGTAGTACATTGTATTCATATAATTGTGCTGATATTGTGGATGAGGAATTTTTAATTCTATGTGTGTGTATATATTCAAGTTTTGTTTCAAATAAGAAAAAAATTTATTTTGTACATGGGATTTTTAACTATACAATTACATTACACAATTAACAGTAGTTAATAGAATGGAACAAACATATATATATAATACATTTTTTATGAACTATTCATGAAAGTCTTTCAAGTTACCATAACTTTAAAAGTAAATACAAAATTTAATGTAAAATAATAATTAATACTAATTAAAAAATAAAAAGTATAGATTATATTTTCCCTTGTCTAAGACTTGATTTATAAAAATGGCTGTGGGGAAGTTATACAAAATATTAATTACAAATTATTCCGTTTTATTTATTTTTTTACAATCGAAAGTTGCATTGTATTTTCAGATACTGATATCTCAGGTTGCCAGATTTTCCAAGCAAGCACTGATAATTTGATTTCTTTAAAATTTCTCATTTTAATGTAAAGCCAATTACACTGTGGGTTCGAACCAACATTATGAATATTCTTTCTATCCTTTGGTTAAATAGTTGTAATTAGCTAACATGTTAATATTGGTACACATTGTTTACATTAAATTTTCATCATGGAGAAATATTTGTTGCATCTTCAAAAGAATATCTAGGATTAGTATTGAAAAAGAAACTACAAATTTTAATTTAAAACCGAATAGGTTTCTTAGGTTCTCGCCATTTACTTTTCACAGCAGTTTAGAAGAAGAAAAATGTCTTGTAAATTGGTTGCCTTTAATTTGTTTATTCATTTGAAAATGAATTTACCTCATAAAATTTAAAAGAAACGCTTCAAAAAATAATTTTTTTAATAAACACAAATATTTTTAAAAAACTAATTTTATACCATTACTAAATTTCTCAGAAAACCAAGAACATGTAAAATGTACAATTTATCCTAATTTCTCACTCATTGAAAAAATGTATGTATGAAAAGAAAATTTTCTGCAGAAATATATATTATCTTACAGTACCTACTCTCCAACAGTATTTATCTCTTTAATATTTTTTAACAAGATGAATATTTCTAACTTTTTTTTGTACTAATTAGAATGGATTGTTGACAGTTTTGGATTTATATTACAATCATTAGTGTACAACATATAGAAGTACTTGCATGTAGCATGTTTCCTTTATAAAAAAATTATAAATGCAGGAAAGTTAAATTTCGCATGCAACCTGACTGCAATGTAAAAAAAAAAAAAGGGAAGGATATGAAATTTTTGTATTATAAATATGAAATTTATTTTTTAAGCAGTAAACAACTTATAGCTATAACTTTCATGAAGTGCTTTTTAATTATTTTAAAACCGTTTTCCCTTATAAAAACAATGAAATTATAATTCATACTCTTTTTTTTTTATAATGAATTTACATGCATCTCTTTTTTTTTTTATAATGAATTTATATGCATATCTTTTTTTCTTTCCCTCGCCAATTTCGTATGGTAATTAAAACAATCATTCCAAAAAATTAAGCTGCAATCCAACTTAAGGAAAGGTTATAAATGTTTTTTAATTAATAAAAATGAAAACTATTACAAATTTCATAAACTAACGATACAATTTAAAAACTAAATAATTCAAAAAGCATGTAATTAGAAAATTGTGATTTTCTTAAACTTCTTTAAGAACCGATGGAAGTCTTGTTGCATCAAGAAATGTCAAATGTTATTCCTTTGATATTCCAACATTAGCATTATTGCTGCCCAATTGTACCGTGCGATCTCGGATTCTTCCTATCCGTTTCAATGTTGAGCTCGGATTAATGTCCAAATCCCTTTTTCCCCTATTGAAAAATCCCTACTCTCTTATGATCTTCCTGCGCGTAGACGTATGTGTATGACCCTATTTTATTCCGAACGGTTTATTTAATAAATTGTATTCGTTGTTGAGTAAATCTAAAGGAAGTGGTTCGGGAGAAATATTATTAGATGCAAAGTAGACGGCAAAAATATTTACCTGAATATGAGGTTCTGTGATATATCTATTATTAACTTGTAGAATATTGAAGTTTGATTCTGGATTTTTATGAGTAGAAAATTTCTTCAGAATGTTGTAGAATATTCTTGGATTAGAAATATTGTTACATATTGTGTCGCAATATAACATTTTTGCAGTTTTTGTGTGAAATTTAAGCTTACTTGAATATTGGTTGTATTTGTTCCATAATTGAGGGGAAATATCACGAATGGCCTTTTTTGGAAATATTTTTTGAGCTTGAATAAATTGTTAACGTACTGTTCCACCATGGCGGCAATGATCCGTTTGGTAATCTAATATATTAAGTATTATTTTTAATTATTTTAGACATTGTTTCAGTTAGTTGTGTCTTGTCATTCTCTTGGTTGGTAAATGCATATTGAGCTTGTTTCATTACTTCTTTCCAATCTACTCGTTTTACATATTGCTTATTCAATAATGAGAACTCTGTAACAATTTGGCAATAATCGCTTTCAAAGGAGTAGTCTAGAATGTAAGTATTGGTGTGGTTAGAATAGGTTGATTAACATAAAGTAAGATCTATTAAAGATGCTGTACCTATATTACTTCTATGCATAGGAACAGTAGTATTGAGGATGATAAAATTTGAGTCGGTTACCCAATCGACAAAGTTATTACTATGTTTAGTAGAATGATCGGATCCCCACATCGGATGATGGAGGTTTAAGTCCCCCAAAATGGACGGATCTGTTATCGAATCAAAGAATGATTTTATTAATAAGATGTTTAATCTTTTCGGCGAATAGATATTAATTAAATAGAAAGAAAGATTTTTTTATTTCTATTTTGACAACTAGTATTTCGAGATATTGCGTTTGTGCTATTTGAGTAGGAACTTGTCGGGCATAGATATTCTTTGGAACGGAAGTTAGCAGTCCTACTCTGGGTCTGTCTGTTCTGTCTAATCTGAAAATTTTTTTGTTTGGAAAATGGAACCCTTCCTCGTCTTTTACAAAAAGGTTTCCTGAAACAGCCAAAAATTTGCTTGTGAAAAGGGAGGGATATTTAACCATATAGATTTATTTTTTAGGCCTATACAGCTCCACTGTAAAAAGTTCATGAATAAAAGAGAAAAAACACTTTTACAACTCGTAAATTATATCCCTCCCTCAAGGTTATATCGCTAAATTATAAAAGAAAGCAAAGTACAATGTCTTTAGTACAATGCGGATCGATGTATGGAACATATATACAAACTTATTTCGTTTATCCATTCTTATCCTTTGTCTGTGCTATTAGATACAGCCTTAATATAGAACATAGATGGAATTTGATTACCAACACTTTTTGAACCTGTATGTGCCTGTTTTTTCTGGTTGGGGATGTAGTACGAGCCCCTAATTCCAAGATATTGCTTAAATGCGTAAACATTGTTTCTAGGGATTTTTGAAAAACCTCCATTAAAATAGCCGTTAGTTTTTCCAATACAGTTTGAAAGGAATTTAGCTTTTTTTCAAATTTTTTCCCAAGATTTCCTACATATTATCAGCTTGTGACTGGTTTCTTAATACCGCGGAATAGTTTTCAGTATTAGTAGCTCGAAATCTTCGTCTTCCTTCCGGTAGTGTTAAGTGTTGCCTGCTTTTCAATTTCAATATTTGCTTTTCTTTGATATAAATAGGACATTGTGGCGAGTTAGCTGGATGGTTTCCCTTATAATTGATGCAGTTTTTATTAGCTGATCATTCACCTGTGCGAGATGCGCCGCCATTTACGCAAGTTTCAGGTTTTTGATAAAATCGTGATTGTTGAAGGAAACTAAAGCATTTAGAACATTGTCTAGGTTTATCGATGGAAAGATGAATATTACGGTTTATGAACCAGAGTTTGATGTTTTCTGGTAATATTGCACCTAGTATGGTTATAAATACAGTTGAAATGTCTGGGCTTGTCCCGGATTTGATAAACCGACGTATCTCTACTATCTCTATATTGTTTGTATTCTGTAATTCTGTGGTTAAATCTGTTAGTGTTACATTAGTCGGAATTTCGAAAAGGAGAAATCTAGAAGTGATTCCTTCCCATATGACGTTGGTCTTAATTGTGATATTGGACATTTTATCTATTGACAAAATTTGTCCTGCACACATAGGGTCTGAAGTATAAAGTTTATTTTTACCATTTCTAGTAAAGGACATGCTTAGGATGCTCGAATGATTTGAAATTTTATTCTTAATTCCTGTGTGTAATATTAGGGGATTAATCTTCGGGATTAACCTCCATTGTAATCAGCAAAAGTTTCCTTTAGTTTTATCTAGTGTGGTATGATAATTTTATGCATTGATGTCTTCTGGAGCTATCCAGTCGATATTTGCATCGAATTCTGTTTCTGATCTTGTGATTTTATCCGCTTGCTCATTCCAAAAAAATTTTGAGTAACCCGGAATCCAACGAAATAATAATTGCGTATTACAATGAGAGTGAATGAGAATTTTACTGGACAGACTATGAATCACCTTACGGGATTTGATATAAAAGTTTTGTAATGCAGATAAAACTGAATAGCTATCGGATAAAATGTGTGTGTGTAATGCTCTTCTCTATAAACAGGTAATCCGCCCCATCCTACTTTATGCTTCCCCTACTTGGAGCCATGCCGCACCAACCCACATTAAAAAAATACAGTTCCTTCAAAATAAAATCTTCCGCATGATTACTAACTCATCTTGGTATGTCAGAAATTCTGTCATGTACCAGGATTTCAATATCCTTCCTATTATTAAACACATCAACTGGAAGATTCTATAATAGACTAACAAATCATAGTAACCCTCTAATAAGGGACCAGCTAATTTTTACTCACAATAATGGAACCCATGCCGTACCCTACTAATCTTGCAATAATTATTTCCATCTAATTCCCCTTAACACTTTGAATTCAAACTCAGACCCTTTTAATTGAATTCAAACTCAGACCCTTTTAATTAATTTAATACACTCCACTTGCTGAAGATTAGACATAGTCTATCGAAGGCACTGAGGAACTAAGAAATGATATTAATATTTTTTATAATCTTATCTTACTATAAAATTAGTAAATTTTTTTTTAATCTATTAAAAATCTCATCCTCACTGTAAATAATTCATTCACTTTTCTATCCTCTTTCCTCTCCCTTTTCTTTTACGTTTTTCATTAAATTCATTTGTGCATTAAGCACATTTTAATATGCTTGTTTTAATATAAAAAGAAATCAATGCTTCAATATGAAACTAAGTTAAAAGTCCATCGGACTGGCACTCGTCTCTATCTGACTTTTGTGTATGATGTGTGAGCAGATTATAATGCATTTCTGTTAGTTCATCTAAAGCTTGGAAAATCGCTAGCGCTTCAGCCTTGAAGATGTAGTTGATTGGATAAATTTTATAAGAAAAGGAAGTATTTTTGTTAAACTGCTGGGAAGTAATGTTTTGGTTTTTAGATGCATCTGTAGTAATTATAAAAAATTCCCGGAATCTATGTTCTAGTAATTCATTAAATGAGCTATTAATTACAGGTCTTGGTAGATTTTTGTTTTGAAAACAGAATTCATTCGTATAAATCGAACAAGGAAGATCGATAAAATTGTTTAGTCTTAGGATTCAGATTATTTGTTCTCCAGCTGTATTCAAATTTCTATTCACAATTGTTATAATCTTCGTTATTGCAAGATTTAGTAAACCCGAGTTACTAAGATGAATATTTCCCATTAGATATTTGAACAATAAGAAAATTTTGGGCCAGTAATCTTATTTTTTCCGAGAGTGGTTCTCGTCCAGCCAATTTCAAAAGAATTATATTTGAGGACATTGAGGAAGACTTAGGGGGATTCACAGAGCTTTGGTTTGAATAATATTGTAAATTTTTGTTGATGATCCAACCATTTATTTATGAAAGGGCAAGAGTAGAAAAAGGAACTGTAGTTGCTAATGTTGATTAACTGCTTAAAGTTATCAGATCGCGGGGGCCATGATGTTTATAAGCTATACCTTCTAAGACATTAATCTTTTTTAGAGCTTTAGTTTTCATTTGATTCATGATAATGGTGTTTTGTTTCCATTTGGAGAAACAAACTCCTGAAGATTAGATGGAGGTTTGCCATGAGAGAGGGTAACCATCTAATAATACTTTAGAAAATGTTTGATTCCTTTTGTTTGAAAGTTCTGGATAGTACTTTTGTCAGGGCTTAAACTTAATTTCTAGCCCTTACACCACTAATTAATTCTTTCTAATTCTTTTTTCACTGATCCATTCTTTCTTTTAATTATTATGAAATTTCTTCGGTCATACTTATTTAAGTGTCGATAACCACGTTTGGTGAGACTCGAGCAGCCATCTAGTAAAGGAAAACTCAACTAATGCTGTCCTCATATTATTCCCTTGCCAGCAATTAATTTACGATACATAAGAAATATGGCAGGCAGTTAACAAGTCTTATTGATAGCCTATTACAAACATCAACAAATACATTACAGACACAACATACAGGGATTTTTAACTGCACATTTAGTGAAACAAAATTCTATGAAATCTACATGGGAAATTCAAAAATTAATACTGTGTAATGATACATGATCCATTAACAAGCATAGACAAAATCCAGTACTTGTCTATTATAGCGGCGCCCGATGATTAATCGCCAAGCGACTAAGAAATATCGCGAAGTAGGTGGTATCCGAAGATAGGCTTCACGAGTTAGGCCACGACTTGGCGTAATCATAATTTGATGGGCGCCGCTATAATAGACAAGTACCAAAAACCTTTCAAGTTCATTACTGTGGTATAAAAACTCGATTTTCACTTTTACTTATAAAATGAACAATTTTAGAAAACACATAATGAATTCGAAAATGTTCTATTTAAAAGAAAAAATAACCAGCAAAATTAAGTTTAAATTCAATCAAAAATTACAACTTTGCTAAACATTAATATAATGTATTTATCCAAGCAATTGAACACATTTTATGCAAACAGTGTTTTCATAGAATATATTTATTTGAATCTGTAAACTTCCTGACATTCAGTATTAGACAAATGATAATAGGTAATTTTGTTTTAACACACACTAATTGTTATCAATGCACAACTCTGAACTTTTGTAAACAGAACTAGTACTTAAATGAATTTATTAAATCACGAGATTATCAAATCAATAGTAGAATACCATTATTCAAATTTTTATGAAGAATGTATGGGCAGTGTAATCGAAATAAGAGAGAGGCGGCAAGACTTTACGCCATTAAATTTCCCAGTCGAAGACATCCATCTTATTGCATAAAGTCTTGCCGCCTCTCTCTTATATCGATTACACTGCCCATACAACAGTATCATTTCGCAGTATTCTTCATTTGTATACATCTCGTTCTCCCGTTCTAGAATTCATAATATTATAATACGACTGTATGCAATTGCAAGCGACTACACAACAGATTTGTAACGTTCGCCCTGACCAGTACCGCTGCAAATCAGTCTGCAGCCGCAGCAAATAAGTTTATTTTCTTGGAACTGCTTTTGAAATGTTTTTTTCGTCCAAGATATTTTATTTTGTCTATATAGTTATTCTCATCCCCCCAATCACTCAGCAGTCACCCTCGTCTCCACATACATACCCCCATCATCACACTACTCCAATTTTACACAAGATCTTGACACCATCTTTAAATTAAACAACAATTGTGTCATAATAGGTGATTTTAACGCAAAACATCAAACCTGGAACGCAGACACAAATACACCCAGAGGGGTTAACCAACATAACTACATTAATCTACACGACATTTGCATATCCACCAACACACACCCGATTCGGAAACAACTCAGCCACCACCATAGACTTGGCAGTCATCAAAAACTTAACTATAAACACACCATCACCTCAATACCAGAACTCTCCTCAGATCATAATCCAATAATACTTGAATTTAACTTTGCACTTACCCACTACATTAACAAAAGAGCCATCTCAACTAACTGGAAAAAATTTCAACATGAAATCAACAAGAACATCAATATTATTAATTATACAAACATTAATAAAAACACTCAACTTGAACAAAAAATTAATGAATTCTCAAAAAGCATAATTACAGCACACCAAAATACCAACACTAAAAACGAAAGATACACACCAAACAACATTAAACAGCTCATTAAATTACGCAACAAAACCAATAAATTATTTCAAAGAACACTGGATCCAAACATAAAAACTCAAATCAACAGAATACAAAACCAAATTAAAAAAAAATACATAAATTCACTCAAAATAGTTGGACACAAACCCTACAAACATTTAATATACACGACAAATCCATTTGGAAAATTACTAAATATTTCAAAAACAAAAGAAGCAATATTCCACCACTACTTAACAATAATATCATAGCAGAATCTGACATTGAAAAATCAAACCTATTCACAAACTCATTATCACACAACTTCACAGAAAACGAAAGACCAACAAATTACAAAACAGAAATAGATCAAAAAGTTCAAGAAACACTTCAAAACTTTTTTAGCAACCCCCCCACCACCACACGCACACGCCCATAGATGCAGTTTGACCTAACGAAATTAACACTGTGACGGGTTCAACTCGAAATAAAAATTCTTCATTCTTTAAATTTTAATTTATTACCACACGACGTCACAGAGCAGCACAATAAGACGGATATTACAGAACACATAAAACATTTTGAACAGCCAAGATAAACATATCACACACGCTCAACACAAGAGCTTCGAAGAAAACATCACAGTTCTACTACCGTCTGCCACACCCAACGTTCAACTGGTACTAACGGATAGGATTCATCCGCGCCAATCTTCGGAACTCTTTTCTTCCAGCCGACCGTATCACAGCATTATCGAGAGGCAACTATGTGCTGCCATCTAAATTAGGAATGGTCAATTAAGTGATTGAAGTCTTTACAACACCTACATTAAACACATAGCCATTAACAAAGCACCAGGCAAAGACAACATCACAAACAAAATGCTCAAAAACTTTCCACCCAAATTAATTTTCCTACTTATATACTTAATTAATATTATTCTTAAACTTCAATATTTCCCTAACACTTGGAAAACATCCATAATCTTTTCTATACTCAAACAGAGGGAAAATCCTCTCCTACCAGATAGCTATCGACCAATAGCATTGCTCTCTTCTTTAAGCAAACTAACTGAATCAGTTCTACTAAAAAGACTCAATAATCACATTGACAACTCCGATATTCGCAACCCTAACCAATACGGCTTCACTAAACATCTCTCCACCTCCCATCCTCTAATCAAACTAACAGAGCACATTTCATCCGGATTGGAACACAGTAAGTCTATAGGCGCGGTATTTCTAGATATTCAAAAAGCCTTTGACCGTCTGGATAGAAGACCTAACCTACAAACTCATAAAATACAACTTCCCAGCACCACTCATTAAAATAATTCATTCATACCTAACAAACAAAGTTAACACACTTTCAAACACGCACTACATAAAATATGGAGTAGTGCTAGGATCTTCAATCGGCCCAATATTATATAATTTATACCTAAGTGATATACCTCAATACAATCTCACCATCCTAAACACGTACGCAGATGACACCGCCATTCTGGCAAAATTCAAAAACATTAAGACAATTACCTTTGCACTCAATAAACACCTACACATACTCGAAAATTATTACAACGACTGGAAAATTAAGATTAATGTCGAAAAATCGGCAGCAATCTTATTTTCCAGAAAAAGAATTATTAATACTCCACCACCTACATTTTACAAAATACAAATCCCGTGGTCTCATCAAACAAAATACCTCGGCGTAATACTTGATAAACAACTCACTTGGAAACCACACATAAACTACTCGCGTGAAAAATTCCGGAAAGCGAAATGCAGTATTTCCCCCTTAATCTACCGGGATTCTAAATTGACTCTAAACAACAAATTGCTTCTGTAACTGCCATTCTCAGACCAATACTCACTTATGCATGTCCAATTTGTTCGTATGCGTCCAAATGTAACATTAACTTACTCGAATCAACTCAAAGCTCAACACTAAGAATGATCACAAAATCGAATTGGTATATAAGAAACAATGAAATATTAAAAGCCACTAAAATTCCAACCGTTCGAAAACACGTTCAAAAAATAGCTAAAAATTTTTTCTCCACTCTTAATCTTACAAATAATAGTAACATGATCAACCTCGAAACCTACACCCCAAAAGAAAACTCTAAAAGACCCAGAACAGTACTACTTGATTCCAACAACCCACCTTAAACTTTAATTCTTTCACTATTTACGGATTAATTTAAATTCTAATTCTCACATAACCTTTTAAAATCATTTACTCACCACAATAACATCCACATTACAAACACAGCAGTCCAGGGCAGCCAATAGGAAGGCTCACTTCCGCACACCAACATCCTATAGGAAGCAAGGACGACAACAATCAAATAAGGCAATTGAGTGCTAGCCTGGGTAGGCGTTTTACGCTTGTTTGATTTTTTTCTTTTTCAGATGAAAAAGACAGCAATTAGCAAAAGAACAAGCAGTTTACATGCGCCATGGCGCTTAGTTTGAGAGAAATAGATGCAAAGAAGAGAGAAAGTTTTATATAAATGTAAAATAATGTGAGAATAAGAAATAAAAAATTTAAAACTTTTTTTTTGTTTTGTTTTTCTTTTTTTCCTTTTAATCCGCAAGGGACAAGGAAATTGGTTTTTATGTTTATTTATTTATTTTTTTTATATATATACTGCTGTTTGTAGAAAATGCAACATCATGAAAGAATCATCAGAATCAAATGAAATTTAATGCAGAAACGACTTGTACTGATACAAATAAATGATGAAATTTTCAAAACAAAAGAAACAAATTAAGCGTCCGAAATCAGTATTTGGTGCAGCCACCATGCGCTGCAATAAGTGCTGCTATACGACGTGGCATGGAGTCAAACAGATGTTGAATATCTGCTTGAGGAAGAGAATTCCATATCGCTTGTATGCGCAACCAAAGTTCGTCTTTGGAAACTGCAGGACGCGGATCATGAGCGAGACGCCGACCAACCATATCCCACACGTGCTCAATAGGCGACATATCCGGTGAATAAGCAGGCCAAGGAAGAAGTTGCATGCGTTGTGCTGAACAGAAGTCTCGAACAGTCCGCGCAACATGTGGGCGTGCATTATCCTGCTGAAAGATAGCTCCAGGGATGCCTTGAAGGAAAGGAACGACTTCGGGCTGTAGCACTTCACGGACGTACCTGTTGCTATTGAGATTACCCTCAATTCGTATCAAATTGGATCGTCCATGATACGAAATCGCACCCCAGACCATAACTCCGGGTGTTCGACCACTATGTCGTTCAATAATACACTCAGGAAGGCAGCGTTGACCGGCATAACGTCTAACACGAACACGGCCATCATGGGTCCACAAATTGAAGCGTGATTCATCTGAAAAGACAACTTGGTGCCAATCAGCTCGCCTGTCTCTGTGCTCAAGAGCCCACTGCCGACGCAGCCGTCGATGATTCGCCGTGAGGGGAATCCTGTATAAAGGCACCCTTGCACGCAATCCACGGCGCAGCAGACGACGACGAATTGACGAAGCCGACAATTGTACACCTGTAGCAGTAGACCAACGTGCTGCCAGCTGCCTGGAGGAAGCTGTGCGATCATTCACCGCCATGCGGAGCAGGTGTCGATCATCGCGCTCTGACGTCACCTTCTGTCGTCCAGTGCCTGTTTTTCGAGTTGTTCGGTGCTCGTCGGTCCACTGCTTCCAAACTCGCATCACTGTGGAACTGTTCCGCTGCATACGAGCTGCTATTGCGCGATAGGAAAATCCTCCTTCTCGAAGGCCGATTATCCTCCCTCGTTCAAACTCCGTAAGTTGCTTGAATTTCTTATTCTTCCGTCGTGGAGGCATACTCAGGTCTCACTAAACGTTTGCCACTAACAAATAATCATAGACTTTTTTCAACGTCCCGCTACAGCACTTTATTTATACGCTTTCAGCATCAATTCAGAGGGCGCTGCGCGCGCCGCGCACGCGCGATGGCTCTGAAACTTTATTAATTTGCATAATATCCTATAATTGACATTTGCTGCGAATTTCATTTGATTCTGATGATTCCTTCATGGTGTTGCATTTTCTACAAACAGCAGTTTATAATAAAAAAAAGTAAAAGGATAAAAAATTCTCAATTGGAGTTTGTTTCAAGCAGACAGGGTCCTTTATGGAATGATGCTAACAAAAATCAATGGAGAAGTTCTCTGAAGGAGAACTGATAAGATATAAAAATAAAAATAAGATTGAACAGAAAGTTTAAAGACAGTAGAACGGAAGGACAGGGGAAAGCGAGAGACCGCACCTAGATGTCAGTTAGGCCGGCGCAGAGATGTTGTGCGCCGTGAAGGGAGATGGTTTTGTCCGAAGGAAAATCAAGGAAAGCGATTGGTTGACGGTGTAGGGAGGTAGGAGTGGGTGAACGGCGATGGAGAGAGCGAAGGAGGGTGGCAACAAGCAATGGGGAGATGGGTGGGTGAGGGTAGTTTCGGATTGGCTGAGACGGAACAGAGGAGGGGAGGGTATGTATGCCGGAGCGGATGGAAATGCATTTTGTTTTTAAATTTTAAGGGGGATAAAGATTGAAATAATTTTTGCAAGATTCGTAAGGGAAAGGATGGAAACCGTTGTTGTGGGTAAAAATCTTTTGAGCTTGAATAAGAGGGTTGGGGTGTGTAGAAATCTTAGAGAAAAACCTTCTGGAGAGGTAGGAGATGTGGTTTTTAATCAGAGGGATGTGAAGATCTTTGAGTATAACTGAATTATATATATATATATATATATATATATACGGACGAACCAAGGTGCATTGACTATGATGCGGAGTAATTTATTTTGGAGGATTTGTAATTTATTGAGATGTGTTTTTGCGGCGAAGCCCCAAATAGCACAAGCATACAGGATGATGGGCCTAATGACTTGTTTGTAAAGGAGGACTTTATTTTTTAATGAAAGGACTGATTTGCGCCCAATTAGAGGAAGGCAGTTAAAAATACGTTTCCAACATTTTTCTTTGATGTTTTGTATGTGGGAGCGGAAGGTGAGTCGTTTGTCAAGAGTGACTCCGAGGTATTTGACCTCGGAGCTCCAGTCTATTTGAGTGTTGAAAAGTTTTAATTTTTTCGAAGGGGGGGGAGCATGACCTTTGCGAAAAATAATAGCTTGGGTTTTGTTTGTGTTAACAGCGATTCGCCATTCGGTGAACCACTCTTAAATTGTGTTGAGGTGTGTCTGAAGCTTTTTACGTGCTGTGTTTGGGTTATTGGATTGGACGAGGATGGCAGTGTCGTCCGCGAATAAACAGAGGCTTGTGAGGTGCGTCTGAGGGAAGTCGTAGGTGGCTAAAGAGTAGAGGGAGGGGCTGAGGACACTCCCCTGAGGGCACCCAGCAGAAATATGGCCTGTGTAAGAAAGGGAGTTGTTGATTTTAACCTGAAAAGTTCTATTTTTTAGAAAGTTATTAATGAGGATAATTATGTAAGGCGGGAAGTTAAGGGAGATTAGTTTGTAAACTAGGCCATCGTGCCAAAGACGATCAAAGGCCTTTTGTATGTCGAGGAAAATTCCTAACGTGACTTGTTTGTGGTTGAAACCCTCAGTGATAATATTAGCCACACGAAGGAGTTGATGGACCGTGCTGTGTTTATGTCTGAAACCGAATTGAGCAGCTGAGAGAATGTCATGCATGTCTGTATGTGAGAGGATGCGAGTGAGAATAATTTTTTCGAAGATTTTAGAAATAGTGTTTAAAAGGCTGATGGGGCGGTAATTGTTGGGAAGCGAATGATTCTGTCCAGGTTTTGGGAAGAGAATGATGATGGCATGTTTCCACTGGGATGGAAAGTATGCGAAGGTTAGGCATTTATTGTAAATTTTAGTAAGATGTGTGATACAGTGAATGGGAAGTGATTTAAATGCTTTATTGTGTATGCCATCCTGTCCGCGGGCTTTTCTGTTTTTAAGATTTTTAATGATAGTGATGATTTCGTTGGGTGAAGTGAGTGATGGGCGGAAATTAAATTGTGTGTGTTGGGAAAGGAAAGCTGAAACAGTGAATTCTGTACGTTCGATGTGTTCATCGTCGTACGGTTCAGAGTTTTCTTGAAAGGAGTTTTCTAATGAATCCGCGAAGACATTAGCCTTATCGGAATCTGAAAAAACAAGACCAGATTGACTTGAAAGGGGGGGGATGGGTTGGAATTTCCGAGTAAATTTTTTATTAATGTCAAATAGACTATTGTCTTTGGTATTTAATTCTTTTAAAAAAGTTTCCCATTTTTTATTTTTATGGATTTTAATTTCTTTTTTAATAATACGTTGGAGTTTATTAACCTCTTGTTTGAATGGTGGGTACCTGAAATTTTGCCAAGCTTTCTTGACTCGATTTTTTTTCCTTAATTAAATTAACAATATGTGGAGGGAGGCGTAAGTGTGGGGTGTCTATGGTTCTAGTAGTGCTGGATGTTTTAATAGCGTCCTGCATTTTATTGGAGAAGTTAACGATGTGATCATCAATTTCCTGAATGGAATTGATGATCGGGTTGCCAGGTAGAAGATCAGAAAAGTAATTGTTAAATCGATTCCAATTGGTTGTTGTCATCGTGCGGGGGGGGGAGGGGAGAAGATTTTGAAGAGTGAGTTCAAAAAGTATAGGATTATGGTCGCTTGAAAGTTCGTTGATGCTGATGCAAGAACAGTTTAAAATATTTTTAAGTAATCCGAAATCTATGATGGTGTTAGTGTATGTGTTGTATGGAAAATGCGTGGGTGAATCTGGTGCCGAAAGTAAGAAGTTGTGTTGGGTGATGATATTGTGAACGGAGCGACCGTTCCTATTGGAGCGCCCCCTATTCCAGGTGGGATGTTTAGCATTAAAGTCCCCGAAAATAATTCCTTTAGGATTATCTTCGAGGAGGTTAGCGATTTCGTTTTCGTTTATTAAGTTTTGGGGAGGGTGATAAATGTTTGAGATGGTTATTTTTTGATGATCACGTGTTTCTATGGAGATGGTGGTGTTTTCGGTGGTGGATGTATGTTTGATGCAGAGATGATGTGGGATAGAATTTTTAATGAGGAGGGCAGTGCCCCCGCCCCTGTGTGTTAGTCTGTCTGATCTGTAGGTGGTGTAGTTAGAAATGTGTAATTTATCTGGGGGGTTAAGGTGAGTTTCCTGTATGCCTATGATATCAGGATTATTTTCATAAATGAAGTTTTTAAATTAATCTATTTTGTGTCGAATGCCATTGGCATTCCAGCTAACTATTGTGAGGGAAGGGCTATTGTTATTTGTCTGATCGAAAGTTAACACCAGATGTTCATGAGTTGAGGGATGCTTTCAAAAATGATCTCGAATTTTTGAAGATTGTCAGAACTTTTTTTAAAATTTTCATTGATATTTTTTAATAGGGTGAGGGATTGTAGTATTTTTTTCGGATTGAACAGGCTGAATAGATCTTTGAAATCTGAGTTATTATTCGTTTCAGTTGCGATTGCATCCGAAACGGGAGCGTTTTGAGTAGCATCCGCCGAAGCGCGAGCGGTGGAGGGTTGAGGGAGGGGAGCGGTGGAGGAGATCTCCTGTGTTTCTATTGGTTGCTCTGCGATCCGAGCGGCTTTCCTCGCTCTCTCTTCCCACGCGTTGACGGCGGGAGGGGGTGAAGGCTTAAAGTGCGTCGGATTTTTAGAATTATGATACGAGCTTGAAGGCCGCTCTCGCGGCCTAGACGCTCGATGAAAGCGCAACTTGCGTGCGTGCGGACAAGCCGAGAAATTTGCGGTGTGGGCGCCGCCACAGTTGCAACATTTGGCTGGGGTATCTTTTGATTTAGTACACTGATTCGTGAGGTGGTTTTCAGCGCATTTTAAGCAGCGTGGGGCACGGGAACAGAATTTTGAGTGGTGGTAAAATGATTGACAGCGGTAGCATTGATTTGGAGCTGTCCTTTTTTTGAGTGGTTCGATGACCACTTTAAGGTAGCCAAGGTGATCTATTGAGAATATTTCTTTAAGAAATATTCTCAATAGATCACGTGCTTAGGCACTTGAATCAGGAAAAGGGGCATGGCGGAGTTGGGTTTTTTTTTATTTCATTACGTGGCAAGTTTCTACTTGCCAACCTAAGTTATTAATTTCTTCTATAATTAATTTTGGGTCAGTGTCAACGGGGAGTCCACGTATGACAAATTTGGCCAATTTCTAACCAGAGAGTTCATAGGTGTGGGATTCAATTTTTTGGTCAGCAATATGTTTTTGAATCGCCCGATGGGCGCTGGCTGACGTGGGGAAAACTTTCAAATTGGATCCGTTTAATTGGCCGACGGTTTTTTCGCCGGTAATGGAGTTAATGCTACTTATAATTGCGTTGGGGTCTTTGACTTTGGTGAGTATGATTGGGGGAATTTTAGGGGAAGTGCTGATTTCTGAATCCATAGTTTCTTCAATTTCTAAGTTCTGAAATTGTTTGGTTAAGGGAACATTAGGGGGGGGGGTGGAGGAGAAGTAGAGGTGGAAGGAGTGGAGGAGTTGGTATCATTATTATTTTTTTTAAAGTTGTAATGTTCATTCACGGCAGGATTTTTTTTTTATTTTTTTCCGGCGATTTACCGTATCAAAACCATCATCCGAAGGGGTATTTGAATTTTAATTTCTGCGAGTATTTCCTCGCGGATAGTGTTTCTTAATGTTTCCATATCTGTATGGAATGTTTGTTTGATGGCCTGCATGTCCTCAGCTTCCTGAGAAAGTTTAAGGATTGTAGCAGAGGCTTCATCAAATTTGAGTTGGAGAGTTTTTCTGTAGAGCGTATGCTCTAAATTCATTAGATTTTTGTATTGTATTATCGGGAGGGTCTCTTCCGAGCCAGGTGCGGTTAGTATATTCGAGATAGTTGTAGAAAACATCTCGTATTGAGTATGATGCAAAAGCGTTATTATGTGAGTGCAGTAATCTGCACTCAGCAGAGTTAGCGAACCCAGGCAGGCACTTACCTCCTCGGGAAGCTGGTTCAGGCTGTTGGGTAGCATCATCAGGGCAGTTGGATTGCTCATTGATGTGTAATAAAGTTTTTTTTCCATCCTTCCGGGTCGGAATGAAGATGGTGTGCAATCAGCACAGAGTTTATAGTTTTGAAAAAACTAAAAGTTTTTTCTTATATAAAATATTTTCCGTAAGGATAGTACACTATAATAAGTGCTTATACCTCCAAATGCCAACGTTAACCGACCTCCGAGACAGCTAATCGGAGAACAGCTACTGATCACATCTTATGTAAAGCTTTAAACTCCTACTAAAGCCAAGTTCTTGCTATGTCATGCTGACCCGAGCTTAAAGGCCGCTCCTCGGCCTATGTGCTCGATATAACATCCAGCGTATTTATGCAAATTATAGAAGTTGAGCTTTTTTTTGAAAAGGTGTGGTCAATGATCAAAACGCCAAAGTGTTCTTTACGAAATAAATCCATCTAGAGCATAAGGAGGAGATTCCAGCTGCGACCTTGAACTGAAAGTGATATCTGTTGATACTCGGACTGTTACATAACTTTCTTACGGGTGGATCTTCGACAGCGGGGTTTTTTCTCCCTTCGCCGGCAACCACGCCCTTGCTTTTGGATTTTTCTAATCTTGCAGAAAAGAAAATTGTTCTGCTCACCTGCTTGCATTCACGATTAAAATCCATAGTTATATGAGATTCTTTCTAAGCTCTCTGTTTTTCTAACTGCGCTCAGACCAACAATCTTCCTAAGCAGCATTATTCAATGCTTTCTTAGGAGGGAAATTTCTCCCATTATTCAAGCTCCTACTACCCTGACGACCATGGCTACGACCTATGAAAACCTCATTGACCAGGACATGTACAACAGCGACTGTTCCTCCTCCAGAGTCTCAACTCCATCAATAATTGAGCAGCCATTATAAACCTGCTATCAGCTTAAAAAGTCGCCCAAGAACTCCGGAAATATCAAGATGCAATCGACTATGACAAGGTATTTCTCAAAAACATGACAACTGAACTCCGAAAATGATTCTCTCTACATCAGCCGATTTGAATCAATCAAAAATATGGAAGCTACATTCAAGGAACTCCAGGGTGAGTACAAACTCATAGCGCCTTGCGATGCTGCTGGCTGCTCCACTCATCACACTCTCCCATCCTCCCCCACTAGAAGCACAATTAAACGAAAAGGATCAGATAACGACGGTTTCACCACCCCTCCCAAAAGTAAAACTAAAAAACAATTAAACTTAGCCACCTCCCTTAATCTCCCAATCCAAACTCACAATAAATTTGCTAGTCTTACCCTTAATGAAAAAGAATCCCAAAAATCAACGGAACAATCCACCTCTTCTCAACAACCAACTACTCCTAAGAAAATCACGGCCAAAAATCTTCCATTGCCCATAATGCTGAAAATTAGTAAAAATTATAAACAACAACTGAAAGAAATTACCACTTCCCTCCCTAAGCTCCGAACAAGACTCTCCGGTGAGTACATCAAGCTTTATACAGATACCAATGATGAATAACGTCAGCTTGGAAAAATTTTAGAAAACTCACCTTACGAGTATTACATGATTCAACCGAAAGACTCGAGGACCCTGAAACTTTTTTTTAAGGGATTACCGAAAGATACACCTACCTCCGACATCCATTAAGAATTAGAAGAAATGGGCTTCACCCCCCCCCCCGAGTAAATCAACTTATTAATAGAAGAACGAAACTCCCACTCCCCGTCTTCATGATAATTCTTCCAAGAAATGAAAACAACCTCAAAATCTATGAGGTTAACAAAATTTGTTGCATGACAATAACTGTTGATGAATATAAAAGCAACCAAATTACGCAATGTTACAATTGTAATCTGTTCCATCACTCCTCCCAGATCTGTCATATGACACCTCTCTGCATTAAATGTGCAGGTCCACATCTAACCAGAGATTGTGAAATACAAGGAAAAATCGCACATATAACATGCATAAACTGTGAAACCAATGGCTTGCAGCCTCCTATGGAGGATGTAAGGCCTTTCCGAAACCTCCCAAAGGCTCAAAAATTAAAACTCCCACAAGCTCTATCACAGTAAACTTTACCTATGCTAACACGCTCACCTCTAATCAACAGATAGCGCCACAAAATGAAGAACTCCCACCCAAAAAAAACAACACTCAACGCTCCCGAAGAACCACAAACGAAAATAACTCGGCCAACGCACTCCTCGAGCAATTAAAAGAACTCGCCGAAATTTTCTCCCTCATCCCTGGACTCCTAAATCTCACTCCCAAAATCAGAGCAGCTAAATCAAACGAAAATAAAAAAAAAAAAATTGCATTCCTACAAACCCTAATTGAACTTATTAATGATGATTAATAGCCCAAATCTAAATTTTAACCCCCTGGGCCTCGCGATATGCTCATGGAACGCTAATGGCGTGATTTCTAAAATAGTTGAGCTTCGGGAATTTATTTCCAAATTATCACCTGATATTCTACTTATTCAAGAAACTCATCTTAAACCCAATCAAAATATTTTCATCCCAAATTACTCTCACTATAGAAACGACAGAATTTTAGGCGAAGCTGCCTCCGGTGGTACAATGGTACTTATTAAACGAAATTTAAAACACCATCGCCTGCCTACCACACCACACCAGTGAGTGGAATCTACAACAATTGTTCTAACTCCCCCTAATCAAGATCCAATCACTGTTTCCTCAATTTACATTCCTCCCAGTTCCGATCCTCATCTCTTCACCATAGACCTAGAAAATATTCTTCATACCAATAGCAACTGCATTTTATTTGGCGACTTTAATGCTCATCATTCAAATTAGAACTGCAATAGAAATAATACTCGAGGTAATCAACTAAACCACCTTGCAAACCAAATTGATCTCAAAATTCTTTTACCGCCCCCCAAACCCGTTTTGGCCACACTTCATCATCAACCGTTGACATTGCACTTATCCGCGAATTTCACCACCCATACAAAATTATTTCAATTCCAGAACTCAGCTCCGATCATAATCCAGTTCTCCTCGAATTCTCTTATAATATTCCGTACGAAATAAACAATAGAGCTACATATACATGCTGGTCAGCATTCACAAAACATTTACACTCCACCACTATCCAATTTTTTTACAACTATCACAAATCAACAACACTCAACAATTAGAAGCAAACATCAGCATTCTTGCAGAAAATATTATTAACTCACATAAACAAACATCCAAACCGGTTCAAATCACAAATAAAACATTCACTCCCTCACACATTTCCACTACCTCCATCTTACCTACAGAGTTAGAAAAGTTTTTTTCTGCATGAAATCCTATGGTCTATCTGCCATTTCTTGTATTTCAGATCAAATTTAACACCTTTTTAAAGATCACATCCTTTACAAAAAAGATGATAGCACTTCCCTATCTAAGACTTTACCTGTTTCTGCACCTATCACAGAGCACACTCGAATTAATGACGAGTGTCCTCTCTTCCAAGTACCATCACCGCTGATTGTTTGGATGTTACCAGGGGACGATTTTCTTCTTTTCCTCTGCTCTTTTCATACTTGCTTCTGCTAATGCTTTCGTAACATGCAAGAGTTTGTTGTTTATAGCATCATAAGATTTTTGCTCGACAGGACTAGGAATATTTATCATTGCGCAAAATATTTTTAAGTCTTTTAAGCCTCTGCCAATTCTCATTGCGGAAACAGATCTTCTATTTATTTCTGGAGCATTTTTTTTTATTGCCAGTCATTTCACAGCTTGTAAAAGAGCTGATAACCCCACAGTTTTTACAGTTTATCTGAAAACAAGAAGACAAACCACGCCTTGATTTCGCAATTCTTTTCATTTAAACATACCTTACGCAAACTAAGTGTATTTAATTAGATCGTAATGTATCATAATGTCATCCTTTGAACTAAATTCCATTTATGTACCACACGCATTACCCACTCCTATATCACTACAAATTTGTTATTTCATCATTCATCCAACACAAATACTTAAAAACATATTTGCTTTTGCACTTATCGATACATGAGCGATCCCAGCGCCTCTGTTGACGAGTTAGTATAAAATAGCAACAATTTTAAGTTTTGTTTTGTTACAAATGGATGCGATTTTTAATACTTAAGTGAAATTATTGCGTTACTTTAAAGATTAGTTTTTTAATAAGAATACTCTATTTTTGTTTTCTGTAATTATTTCCTTTAAATTAACTTTTGTTGAAATATAAATATTGCTTAGTTCATTTCCAATTCATTGTAAAATTAAAATAATTTTTGTAATTAATGAATACCCTTCAGCAGATATTAGAATAGCATTATAAAAAAAATTCATTAACCCGATCAATAAAATTTGCAAATTTAATGTTTGACAGATTCAATGTTTGATTCATACCTTCAAATTTCTTTGAACATTAATTATACATTTAAAAAAGTTTTTAGAATTTCAATTCTTCTAGAAGAGATGAATCAAAACTCATTTTCTCAAAATTATTTTTAACAATAATTTATGATTTATTTTTGTTTCTTTACCTGTTACCACACTTTTTACATAACACAAATATTTGTTCAAGATCATTTTAATAAATTTTATGCGCAATTTTCTTTTTCTTGTTTAAAAACTGTATCCATAAGATTATTAGACATTTTCTTTACTTTTTAGCATCAATTTTGACATCAGAATTTCTGCATCTAATTTAAATATATTTAATTTCAATATATAAATTAGTTCAAAATTATTAACTAATTTACAACAGGGAAAACTACACTCCTTAAACGAATTCAACATGCTTGATAAGTACGCCATTCAGATATCTTAAAAAACCCGTGAAATTGAATGCGGTTCATTAGAAACTATTTTGAAATCTAAAAAGGTTGCTCAAATAGTCTGTCTTCACTACCCGGAGTAGTGTTGCAAAAGTCCGCTGTTGGCGCTAGTAATGTATATTCACGGAGATTTACTTTTTAGTATGAATATATTAAAATATTAGTTACTTCATCAGTTTGGCTTCATTCAGAGCTTAGAATAACAGTAAAATGAATTTAAAATTTCATTGGAAGCCACATTTGCCCACTGGCAGTGTACGTGAGATTTCCAATATTTATTTTGAATATTTTATTAAATTATAAAATTAACTTCAACCAGGAAAAAGTAGACTCACTCTACTGAACTCATGAATTTTTAAGCATTGCTGAGGAGTTCTAGTTAGGTATTTTACTAGAGTTATCTTCGTAACTGAGTAAGCAACTTGCTGCTCACAACAAATATCAATATAAATAGCGTTATTTGTCTTTCGTGCATGTGTATCACTTCTGCTTAATCTGCTCACTCTTTCAACCACCAGGAGTCACTACTGTCTAGTAGTTTTATGATTTTTCACCTTGAAAATAGCTATTCTACTCATCCAAATTTTTCCATAATCATTCAAGAAACTACTATGAAGAATGTAAAATCCATCTTTTTCCAAAACAGCTTTAATTTTTGAAGATTAGGGCTAGAAGCTCTCTCCTTGCTCTAAGAGGCCGCTGAAATCAACGTAAAAGTTATTCTGCTCTCGATAAAAATAGACTGTAATAAATAATTAGTAAGAATTTAAACACTTATTTGAATAGATGGGACTCAATGCCTAAATTATTAGTAGTTCATATTATTCTGTAACTGAATAATGGCTGTATAAGAAAAAAGGGGGAAAAATCAAACTCCTTCAATGTAATGAAGGAATCAAGAAAGAGAGCACCACTTTCTTAGTTTTATTATTGTACTAAAGTTTTATCCTAGTTATTATTACAGTTCCAACCAACTTGTGCAAGTATATTGATCAAAAACAATACATTCCCCCTCTTCAACAGGGGTGAATGAAATAAGTGTAAAAGAAATTTGACGTTGATGTTTCCATTAGCGCTCTTCAAGCCCAAATCTTGTATATAGCAGTTGATTTGGAAGGATCGAGTTTTCATTTCTGATGGTAAAGTCCAAAAAGAAAAATAGTTTGATGAAAAGCTGGGGTACAGAATTTTCATTGGTTGAGAGGAGAGTAGCGCTGAAACTGCTATTGGTTGCCCTTTTTGAATTAAAATGATTGAAAAACATTTTTATTGGAAATGCAAAAGAAAAGATGGGGATAAAATGCGATTTAATTTACAATAAATATGAGTCAAATTTGCAAAAGTTAAGAAAGTGGTGTAATTATTCATCATTTAACATTAAAGCTTTGATGATTGCCGTTATCTTTGCAGTGTTATTTTTAACTGATTTAATTTTATGTAAATTAGTTAAGAGACCTGGTATTTGAACGAACATTTCTACAAGTTCTTTCAGTTGTTCAATTGCTTGTATAATGTTGTTCACTGGATTACGGTTTTTATTTTGATTATAATAGTGAGGTGTATTTTTGCGAATTTTTGGAGTTTCAGTGGTAGGCTGCGCCATCTGTTGAGAAAAAGTTAATGCTTGAGCGAAAGTGAAATTTTCTCTGATGTTTTTTTTCAGTGGAATATTATTGTTTTTAGGTGTGTGTTTTGGTGGTTTTAGGAAGAGTTTGCAACCTTTGTAGAAGGCAAAATGTCCTTTTCCGTTACAGTTAATACAGGTGATTTCTTGGATTTTGTTTTGAATTTGACAATCGCAAGTGAGGTGTACACCGGAACATTTGATACATCTCGGATTCATATTGCAGTTTTGTGTGCTGTCATTAAATTTATTGCAATTAAAACATTGAGTGGTGTTATTATTTTTGTAATTATCTATTGTAATTGACATATAGCAAATTTTAGTAAGATCAAAGATTTTTTTTGATTTGTTTCATTTCTTGGTAGTGTGACCATGTAGATCGGTAGGGAGAGCTTCGTTCGTCTGTTGATCAATTGGTTAATTTTTGTAGGGTTAAAGCTGAGTTCTTCACGAATATCTTTAACATCAGTATTTCTTGGTAGACTTTTTATAATTATTTTCAAAGCACGCGAGATTTTAGATTCAATTACATAGTATTCATAGGGTTTAGTAGTTAGAACATTGTTTAGTGAACAATATTCTTCAAAGTTATTTGTGTACAATTTAATGTATTCACCGGAAAGGCGAGTACGTAAAGTGGGAATTGCAGAAGTTAGTTCTTTTAAGTGTTGTCTATACTTTTGGCTTATTTTAAACATTACTGGGGGAGGGAGATTCTTATTTTTGTTGGTATTATTTTCTGAGTTAGATTGGGTTGAATTTTCAGAATTTTGATTAATCTCAATGGTAGAAAGTTTTTGGTATTTATTTTTGGTTTTAATTTCATTTTGCGAGTTATTGGTTAAAGTTAATTTCCTGGCAGTTTTTCTTTTAGGTGGTGTAACAAAACCGTCAGAGTTGTTGTCATTACTTTTATTTGATTTAATACTAGGTGAGATATTAAGGGTGTGATGAACAGGGCAGCCAGCAGTTTCGCAAGGCGCTAAGAAAGCGTACTCACCCTCGAGTCGTTTCAATTCTTTATTGAATAACCTGATTGAATTCTTGAGGCTTTTATATTCCGGGTGTTCATAGTCATTGTGAATGGAGAAGTTTTGGGCACGTTAACGTTTTGTAACTTGACGTACATTTGTATAGACTTGGATATTTGATTCAATCTTCGGTTTTCTTTCACAGGTAGAGCTAGTATCGATTGAACTGGATGATATGGAGGATATGGGAGAGATGGTGGATCTTGAGTCATCTTTGAATTCCAATTCCTTTTGCGAGTCGTTTAACATTTCCATGGTCGTAATCCGTATGCATCAGAAGGATTGGGTAAAGTTTTCAGAGATAGCACTGAAAAGTGCTGTTTTTTGGGACTGATATCCAAATCAATGAATGGGCAGCGCCATCTGTAATCCGAAAAGCCGTTTCTTCCTTGTCTTCAGCCAAGTATCGCAGGTCCCATCTAGCCAATTCGAATCACAATCTTTACTGACCAGTCAAAGTCTTCCTTGACAGTTCTCTTGCTTCTTGTTCGGTCTCCTCACTTCTATTTTGTTCCGTAAAGTAACCAATATATTTATTATTACCCAATTGAGAATTAAAATTAATTTCTTGTGTTTTAAAAATTGCAGCGCCCCCATATTCAATAGTCATTGTTGCTTCAAATCCCACGAAACAATCAATCAATCAAACATGGAAAGAAACCGCAGTTGCAATTTTATATTCACTTTGATGTTTCACGAGTTACAATCATTTATGAGCTGTTGAAAATTAAACTGTCTTTTAAAAAACTTAGGAGTAATGTGAAAATTAGTTAACATGGAAAAGAAAGTGACTAGAATTTTACCAAGCAAGATAGATTGAAATCGCAGTTTTGTTCGAAAATTTCATAAATGTGAATTTTGTCGAAAGACAATTTTTCAAAAGAGATAAGCTGACAGTAGCATTCTAGAATTCATACATGAGCAATATATGCATACAATTGATTTTTTTTTTAAAATTCAAAGTGAATTATGTCATTAATTTATTTATGTAAAAGTGATAACCTATACATAGCACATTTTTTCAAATATAATTTAAAAAGCCATACCTGTATTTTCCAGGGATAAGAAAATATTCTTGTTTTGTTTGTAACCAACCCCTTTTTAACGGCTGTATTTTAAATATGAATTTACATACACTCCCAGAAGAGAAACATTATTCTTGTCATTGTTGCAAGAAAAGCTTCTCAAACATAAGTGCTTTAAAAATTCATTTGCGTTCTCATACTAAGGAGAAGCCATATGTCTGTGAAATTTGTAAAGTAGCTTTTTCTCAAAATGGTCATCTAAAGACTCATTTGCTTATTCATTCGAATGAAAAACCTTTTGTATGTGAAATTTGTAAAAAGGCTTTTTTTACTAAATATAAATTAAAAATACATTTACGTATTCATACAAAGGAAAATCCTTACCTTTGTGATATTTGTCAAAAGACTTTTTCGCAAAGTGGTCATTTAAAGACTCATTTGCGTATTCATACAAAAGAAAAGCCTTATGTTTGTGAAATTTGTCAGAAGGCTTTTTCGCAAAGTAATCATTTGAAGACACATTTGCGTATTCACTCATATGAAAAGCCGTATGTATGTGAAATTTGTGGAAAAGCTTTTTTTACTAATGATAAATTAAAAGTGCATTTCCATATTCATAATAAGGAAAATCCTTTTGTTTGTGAAGTTTGTAAGAAAGCTTTTTCCACTAGTCAAGATTTAAAAATGCATTTACTTATTCATACTACTGAAAAGCCTTATGTTTGTTATAATTGCGAGAAAGCTTTTTCCAATGTTGGTCACTTAAAGAGTCATTTGCGTATTCATTCGAATGAAAAGCCTTATATCTGTGAATTTTGTAATAAAGCTTTTTCTGTTAAAGGTAATTTAAAAATGCATATGCGTATTCATACCAATGAAAAGCCTTATTTATGTGAAATTTGTAAAAAGGCTTTTTCTACCAATAGTAAATTAAAAATACATCTGCGATTGCATACCAAGGAAAAACCTTATGTTTGTGAACTGTGTAAGAAAGCATTCTCGCAGAGTAATCATTTGAAGATTCATTTGCGTATTCATACTAAAGAAAAGCCATATGTTTGTGAAATTTGTAACAAAGCTTTCTTGCAAAGTAATCATTTGAAGATTCACTTGCGTTTTCATACCAATGAAAAGACTTATGTTTGTGAAATTTGTAAGAAAGGTTTCTCACAGAGTAATCATTTGAAGGTTCATTTGCGTATTCATACCAAAGAAAAGCCATATGTTTGTGAAGTTTGTAACAAAGCTTTCTTGCAAAGTAGTCATTTAAAGATTCACTTGCGTTATCATACCAATGAAAAGACTTATATTTGTGAAGTGTGCGAAAAGGATTTTTTAACTACTCGTGATTTAAAATTGCATATGCATATTCATACCAATGAAATATCTAATGTTTAATAGTTGTTTTAAGATTTTTCTTCTAGTGTTCAATTAAAGACTCATTTGTGTATTTATGCCTACAAAGAAACTGAATGTTTGTGAAATGTGATGAATACTTTCTCTCAAAAATTTTCTCTTTGAAAACATGCATTCATACCAAAGTCTTTTAGACAAAAGTATTATGTTTATGAAATGTCTTTTTCATTACTGCTGAGTTAAAAATTATTCTTTCTGGACTGTTGAGTTTAAATATGTAATCACAGTAAAGAAAAGCCTAAGTTGAAATGAAATAAAAGTTGCAGATTAACAATTTTGAAATTTTTTTGGGACTTTTAAATTGGGTCATCTAACAATCGTAAAGGCTATAGTTAGACCTATAACTAGGTTAGGCTACAGGTCAAACCATTATCTGGAAATAATAATGCAAGAGTTCCTGAAAAGAAAAGGTTAGCCAATTTAATATCACTATATGCCTGAAAAATTGTCAAATTTGGCATTCACCATATATTTTATTTTAATCAAAAGCCTTATTTCTGTAGTTTTTGTGATAAACCTTTTGTTGGGAACTGTGTGTGTTAAAACGAACATTAGTATATTCCTGGAAATGGTACAATTTTACATCAGAATATTGAAGCAAAATTATGTGTCATTGAAGTGGAGTATTTTCTTGAAATTTATGCAATTACATTTCATGTAAGTGTCTCACACGCTTTTGTACGCTTGCCTATCTTATTAGAATATTTACAGCAGATGCAGTAATTTTTACTGCTATAGTATCAGTTACAGAATCGTGATTTTAATTTTCCCTCATAACATGAAGATAATTTTTCTATTAAAGAATGTTTGGAACTCTTAAATAAAGATTGTGAAAATAAAATTTCAGGATAAATTGAGAATTGCATTTTAATGTCTTTTTAGACTGAAATGTTTTATGAACATTAATTATGAAAAGAAACATAAAATTTACTCATGTATACAGATTTCGAAGCATATGTAGAATTCATTTAAATGTCGTAAATGGGTTAGGTTAATTTCTTATATTTAATGATAACATTTTTTTAATTAAATCAAAGCAAATTCAAATATTAATGGTTATTTTTGGAAATGCATAAAATTGATATTAAAATATGTTTGAATATAAAAATTTTGAATATTAAAATATGTTTTTTCTGTAGCTTTGAAAAATTGTATAACATTAAAAGTTTTTAAGATTATTAATGGAGGATATGTTATGCATATCATGATCAAATGTCTAATTATTGAAAATGAATATTTATATGTGAATCTTAGTGTTTTGTCTTTGTTGCTCTAGTGGCTACCAGTATTGGGTTTGTATTAAAATGGCATTTTTTTTTTTTGTTTTTTTTTTTTTTTTTTTGTGCTTTTCAAATAACAATATTTGTATATCATAGAATTGCAATGATTACTTTAAATAGCAAAGAAAAATTTAACTGTAATTTTTTTCAGAGAATTCATGAAATGCAAATACAATATTTACCTTAATGAGAATCGTATACTTCTATAATATGTAACATGCATAGAGGAATTTATTTGTATTTATAGAAACTATGCTATATTTAATTCTCTTCATTGGTTATTTGTTTTTTCTTAGGTGTTTTCATGTGAACAAAGGCTTTTCAATCATGTGGTAGTTATTGTAAGTTTTATTTCTGTATATCATTATGATTTTCTAGCTATTTATCAAGAAAAATTGTTAATCTTTGTAGCTCGACTAAATATATCATTTTCAAGAACTGTAAAATATATGTAATATTTAATTGTTGGCGAAGTAAGATTAATAATTACTTTTCATACATTTTTCCATTTTTATTATAAATATATGCAGTTTCAGTCTGAAATTTGATGAATTTTAAAGTGGAATGAATTTGGAAAGAAAAAACATGTAATCCAAATCTACATATTTAGGATTTGTGCAGTTATAAAATATTTTTGTAAATCTGTATCCTATTTTATGTCTGCTTTACAAATAAAATGAACACATATTGTACTCAAATCATAATTTTTTCACTACTTTTCCGTTAAAGGGCCATTGGCGATGGTTATTTTTTTTTTCACCCATCAGGAGCAGTATCAATGGCAAACGCAGTAGTTCTGTGCTAGGAGTGATGTGAATTCCCACTACACGATTTGGCTATTTTTTTTCTTACACCCCCTTTTAACAAAAGTAGCATTTTTTCTAATTACTCAAAATATAGGTATGTATATATAATCATTTGGAACATTCCTGTCAAATTTAAAAATGTCTCCAGATGATAACTGGATTGTAAATGATCAATGTAACTTTTGATGGAATTGCACCAACTCTTGTTGTCTAAGTGATTTTTCACTTGAACCGTATTTTCTTAAAATGTACAAAACATGAATGAACATTTTGTTGTACTTTTGTGTTATAGCAATATCTACTGTTGCCTTTTTTGCTTTGGGGGAATTCTCTCGCAGTTATGAATCTCGAGTTTGAATCAGCTTTTTTTCGGCAATAATTCTATTGTTAACCACATCCATATCAATATGTATACAATTTTAACTCTTCTGTTAAAATGACATGGTATATTCTCTCAAGAAATATGAAAATTTGGGAATTGTCTGGGTGACTTGAAGCCCAAATGGTTATATATGGCATTTGTTCTTAACAAAAGAAACATGTTAATATGACAGTTAGGTTTGTTATGCATTCCTTTCATTTCTGTCATGTGATTATTTTCTTATGGTGTGAATAATTGATATCTATAGTTTAAAGAGATGCTGTATATGAATATTTTATAGTTAATAATTCTTACCATTTTGTTTATCTGCTCACTCAATGTGATGCACAATTTGTTGAATGCTTGTGAGATAGTGCAAAAAGACTAATAAATGGCATAGTGGGTCTGCCATCAACATTTGGTTTCTTATTTAATTGAATTCATAGGGCACATCACTTGAATTTAAAAGAAAAAATTTCTCTGCTGTTTTAGATTCATTTTTAAACTTTTACCTGCTGTTCAGTGGAAAATGTTTTACGTAGTTAAATGTACAAAATTTTGTTCTTTTTAACATATTTATTATTTAATATGCAATAAATATAACTGCTTCCCCCCTCCCCTTGAAATTGATATTTTTTGTTCTTATTTTTGGAAAGAAACAGGAACTGAAAATATCTGTGTAAAATCTTAATACTGCTAAAAGAAACAGGACCAAAAGGTGAAATGTGAGTAATGGTTCTAATGGAAAAGTATACAGTTAGTATTCATTATATTATAGATATTTTAATATTCAAGCTATCCTTTTTTTTTTGAGTTGAGAAATAATATTTTGAAGAAAAAGAAGGAAAAAAATAATTAATACTTTGATCATTTCAAAAGATGTAAACCATTATATTTATTAGATCATGGTCCTGTTAGGGATTTAAATTCTTTAGTTTATTATGATACTTAACAAATACCAAGATGCACTATTGGTATGCGTACTTGTTTTTCTATCTTTAATAAATACATGCACCTTCAGGTTTGCAGAGCAATATTTTTCTATGTCATGTAATCCACTTCTTTTCTCATGTTTAATTTTTGTGTAAATTCACATATACATTTTATTGGTAAATTGACAAGTGATTGATGCAATCTTGTGAATTATATAGCTGTTTGCTGATAACATTAACCAAACTTTAGATGAAGTAGATATTAATTATTTTCAATTACTCCTTAAATTTTAATTTCCTTTCTTTCTTTCTTTTTTTTTTTTTAAAGATGTTTTCAAGGATATCATTTTCGAAAAGGGAGAGTAAGTAAACAGCCTTTTCAATAAAGGACAAGGGAAAATTAAAGACAAAAGGCATTTGGAAAAAGTTGAAATGAAGAAATATAAGTTTCTGTATAACAACTGTAGAAATGAAAATAACAGCATTGCTAAGCACAGAATGGTAGGTTGACTATTGACATTTTGGATGGTATCTGTCACTGTTGTAACATTTAGGGGCAGATTGGAATTACCTGACTGCAAAAAAAAATTGCTCCTTTTATATGAATGAGGAAAATTTTTCATTGACTAGCTAATAGGTTCTTTTATTCAATCTATCCTATTTTGACTCATGTTGGTATGGAGGCATCATAATATTATTTGAGCTGGTTAAAATTCACTAATATTTACGATGGTGTTTTGGGGAACTAAAGTTAATTGTATTTGCCGATACACACTCACTCTCACTACTACATAAACTATGAACTGCAAAAATTATTTCCTGCAGTTCATAGAAAATTTCTCTTTAATTATTTTCATTACATGAAATATTTTAAAATTGATCGTGTTCAATACTATTCATTAGTGTTATCATTTTAAAATATTTGGTAACTCCTGGGTTACCCTAGGGATCCTTCTCTATCGACCCTCCTGCTCGTCAACCAATTTTTGTCTTTTTTTCCCATGTGTAGACCACAGTTACTTCTCATTTGGGGCAGCTTGTTTTGCACTTGTGCTAATATCCTTCATTTTCACTCACTTATCAATCATTGTGTTTATTGCATCATTTTATTTTAAATTTTAGTAAAAAATTTATTTTAATTCAGTGTTTGGTGCAGCTAAGCCAGATTTGGCTCTTGAGTTATTAAACCCTAATGTCACTCATTAAACAGTTTTATTTGTTAGTTTTTAGATACATTCCAATAAATAGTTTTCAAAGTTACTAAATGTGCATTAAGTTTTTAATTTATTGGTTTTATGGATCTTGGAATATTTTATTATAATATGAATTTTAAATTATGTGAATTTTAAATTATTTTTACAAGTTTGTCAAGTGATTTAGTTTTGTATCTTGTCATTGAATTGATTTCTGATGTGCATATTGAATCATTAAATTAATAAAATGAGTAGGTTTTCCATAATTTATTTTCTTTGTCCTTTCAGAAAATTTATAGTATCTGGAATGTTTAAGAAAATTTTATCTATGTTCATGAAATTTTTACAGGTAGCTCTTTGCAATCTTAGATATTCGGATGACCAATTTATTTAAAACATAGCAAATTGAAAGATAATTGCTTGTGAAATAACATCTGATAACAAGTCAGCTGAACATTTCCCCCTCAATATTATGTTTTTTCCCCCTAAAAAAACATTTATTAGATGTAATAGAAATTGTACATGGTATGGTTGTTGACTTCTGGATTTGTGGATCAAACTACCTCTTCTATGTTCATGAAATTTTTTTAAAAAATTCTTCAGGGTTTTTTTTTCTTCTTATTTTACTATTAGAATATTAGTAATATTAATATAATTATAAAATAATATGACATCACGTCATATTATTTTAAGAGGCAAGAATGTCGCCATATCTCTTAAAATCCACGGCAGAAATTATGATGTACAAGAATACTCGCACAATGCTTTCCATTACAACATCGTCTGGCGATTCAACACTTGCTTTCCGCCTTGCATTGTATGATGGAAATTGGTTATTTAGATGTTTTTTATCACCCCTTAAAGTTTCGCCCATGAGTTTCAGAACACCCTGTATTTTTATTTTATTTAAATAAAAATGATGATTAATAATTATTTTTTTTAATAATTATTTACTTTTGTTTCATTTCTTTAAGTATGGCCTTTAAATTTTAAAATTGACCTGTGTGGTGACCGGGTCTGACAGAATAGTCCTACAGTAGCTTATGCATGTCGTAAGAGACGACTAAAATGGGTACTCAGCGTCTGGGGGTATAGCCGGGTACCGTGCCCCTGGTGATTATATCAGGGACTTGCCTATCTTTGGTAAGTGCGGTCATCAGAACCTCGAGGCACCCTAGTGATTTTTTTTTTCTTTCTTATGGGGTTTACTGTTTTTGGTAAACATGGGTAACGCCCTCCGGGGGGCCCTAGCGATCTTTCTCTATTTTCGAATCCCCTTGTCAACCAATTTCAATTTTTTTTCCTCACGTCTGGACTTTAGTTATATCTTGTTTGGTGCACCATAGCCACATCTGGCTCCTGCTCCAATAACATTCATTTTCACTCTCTAGATTTTAAAATTATTTCTTGTTTTGAATTTTTTTAAAAATATGTGTTCATTAATCATATTATGTTTATTTCTTCGGAGGTTATAATTTTTTTTTAAATAGTAGTGATAATTGGAGTAATATGAAGATTTTTTTAAAAAGAAAACACACACACACATATATATATACAGGGTGTCCAGTCTAAATGTGACCCAATAGCTAATTCCCGAACCGTTCGGTTTATATATGCACTTCGAATTTGAAAAATGTTTTAAAAAAGGTAAAGATTGTTTTTACGTGCTTTTCGAACCAAAAAACCCCATTTAGAAAAAAATTTAATTTTTATACGGCCCCTAGGTCCTATCACTTATATTTAGGAAAAGATGCAGTACACAAAAACAAAGTAAACACAAAAAGATTCATTTTATTATGATGAAAATTGGCCGAGTTATGGAACTTTGAAAATCATACATTTCATCCATTTTCTCGGCCATTTTCAAGAAGCTAGTAAGGGGCCGTCTCTAAAGTGAAATTAATCGGAACTCTGCCAGGAAACTTTCGCTGTTGCACGCCACTCTTATGTAAATCGTTTTTAAATTTAAAAGTACATACATTACGGTAGTAATACAATAACTAAGTACTTAAGAAATAAAATTTATTCTGTGTACGTGTAAAACAGACAAAATAAAATATTTTGGACGAAAAAACATTTTAAGAGCAGTTCCAAAAAATAGACTTATTCGGTGCGGTACTGATCATGGCGAACGTTAGAAATTTGTTGTGTAGGTCGCTTGCAATTGCATACAGTCGTATTCTAATATTACGAATGCTAGTACGGGAGAACGTGCGCTAATGAAGAATACTGCGTAATGGTACTGTTGTATGGGCAGTGTAATCGAAATAAGACAGTGGCGACAAGACTTTTTGTCATTAAATTTCCCAGTCGAAAACATCCATCTTATTGTACAATTGCCCGTGCTGATCAACGCTTGTATAAAACTGGGAGTTGTCATAGAAGTATTCCCTTGTCTCGTGCCACACCTTCAAGCTTTCGGATACCCGCTGAGGATGTTCTTGGATATGCCCTGGATCATCCTGAAAGTAGTGTCCGGGATATTAGCAAGGCTTGTTCCTACTCAAAAGCGACGGTGTGGAACATATTACATACTAATATGTTGCATATCCTTATCGTCCAGTCCTGGTGCAGGAACTAATGCCCGGAGACCAGGAGCGTCGTTTTGATTTTTGCATTTTCGTGTTAAACACACTGGATGAAAATCCAGATTTTTTGAATGAAGTTTTGTGGTCGGTTGGTTGTCAGTTCTCGAGGCAAGGCACTATTAATACACAGAATACGCATTATTGGTCCCTCGAAAACCCACATCTAATACGACCGAATCGTCACCAAGTGCGTTGATCGGTGATTGAGTCGTGCGGAATATGGAAGAGCACTTCAATTGGCCCAATGTATTTCGATGGATCTTTAACATCAGAATCATACACGGAAATTTTATCTGGACAGTTAGCCGATTTTTTAGAAGATGAAGTTTCCTGAAAGGATTTGTCACGCATGTGGTACCAGCATGATGGTGCACCAGCACACAAATCTGCGCAACCATGTACATTTTTGGCCTCAGACATTTGACACTCGAATAATCGGCTACGGAGGTCAACAGGAGTGGCCCCCGCGATCACCCGACCTAAGTCTTCTGGATTTCTTTCTCTGGGGCTTCCTAAAAAGCAAAATGTTCGATATGTGAATCCACGAGTAAATCCGATTTACTCAATCGAATCAGCATGGCATGCATGTCTGTGACACGAACTATGTTGTAGAAGCTACAGGCAGAGTTTCTGACGCGGGTTCGGTACTGCATTTCTGCGGAAGGCAGTCATTTTGAATATTATTTAAGTTCATTCTGGTATAATTAAGCCCCTGATTCATGATTGGCGCATCATTCCACATTATGCTATAATTTGAACGGCAAATCCTGTATTCTTTTGCTGCTATTTGTTAAAACAAGCAGTTTTAATCTTTTCGGTACAAGTTGTATTTCTTTAATTTAACTTTCATTGTTTGCTATACAGCAATACAAATTGTCAATCTATGATGTTTACTACGATGTTTTAATATTACTGTCTTTTGTCTGTACTGTTTAATATGTCTGTTCTTTTGCTCTTACTGTAGATAGTGTTCTCTAAACTCAATTTATACACGACCTCCTTTTCTGAGCAATTCAGATGCTTCAACTTTATGTAGGCATAACTCGGTCAGTTTTTATCGTAATAAAATGAAACTTTTTATGTTTATTTTGTGTAATGCATCTTTTCCGAAATACAAGTGGTAGGACCTGGGAACCATATAAAAATTTAATTTTTGTAAATGGGTTATTTGGTTCGAAAAGCACGTAAAAACATTCTTTACCTTTTTTTAAAATTAATTTATCATATATATATATATATATGTGATAAATTAATTTTAAAAATATATTATTACATTGTTTTGTTGGTAAATAAAAGTACAGATCGCAATATTTCATTATTTTGAAGAAAACCAGAATATTTTTTTATGCGTTTTAAATAATTATATAAACAAATCTAGATTAAAGATTTTTCTAAAGAGAATGCATCTGTAAATGATAAGCAAATTTGATTTTTTTACTAATTGTAACATCATGAACTGAAGACATGGCTCAAACTTGCTTTATTATTCTTCAGAATATATATTTCTGAATGTATTATTTTGTAGATTTAAATTTCTTTTTCTAGAGATTGATATTATTACATATGGGGAATATTTGACGACTCCTAATTAATCATATTAAAAAAATTTCTTAACATTTATTTGATGAATACCATTTAAGGGAGAATTGACTACAAAATAAATTTGTCCTTGGATTGCATAGTCTCAAAAGCCTCAATGACAACAACTACCAGATTAGGGTTCTTTGTGTTGTAGAAGTTTCTACGGAGATAAATTGATATGTTGGATTATGTAAAGTTTAAAAATGGGTACTAAAATAGTTGAAGAGATATAAATATGCTCTCGCATGTCAATGGAATATACGGACAATTTCTACATTTGACTTATGTCTTGTGTTGTCAAGATGAATTTTCATGCTCTTGTACTGATTTGTACTGAGTCTTGCTATTGTGAAGGTTATTGATCTCGAGCAATTAAGATTTATAATTAGGGGTTTCTTCAGAGACTGGTTGAAAAGTCTGTTCTTAGCCGAAGTCTTTTGCATCACCCAGTGTGATAGTAGGAAAATCTGACGCGTATTTTGTGCTTCCTTGGCTAGCAAGTCTACATTTTTACTTTTTACATTGACTTGTGCAAGAATCCATTGAACGTAAGAGGATTTTGCTTTGTGGAGTTGTTTAAGTAGACCACAAATGGCATGAGTGATGTTGAGTACATTACTTTTAATTAGCTCTAGCAAATTTTGAAACTTCAGAAAATAAATCCGTCATTTGAAACGTCGAGTTCGTCTAGGTAAAGGCTGGTTGATTGCAATTAGTTCGTTAGTAAAATTCCGGGTAATAAAACTAGCATTAACTTTTTGTGAAGGAACTAGCATTAACGGTTTTGTTCAATACCAGAAGTTTCTTTATTTTAGCTTTTATCTGAGTAACCCAATTTGTATAGGCAGCTGTTATATTTTCCTTTGCAGGTTTATCATATCAGTGGCCTCTGGTATGATGATCCTGGGATTTTTTTTTTTTTTCTGAGCAAGATTCAGTTAAGTTCAGATGGGTTTTTGTATCAGAGCAGGTGATAGTTTCGATAAAAAAAAAAATATTCTTGGAGAATATTTAGATCTAGGTATTCTAAAAATATGTAGGGCTTGTTTTCGGATATTCTAGTTGTAATGCAAAGTTGTTGAGCCTTTCTATTTTACAAGAAAGTCTTCCTATTTTCAATATTTTGTTTGAAAAGTGGTAGTTTAATTGGATTTTAGTAATATATAATAACAAAAACTAATATCTCCTAGAAACGAGGCCTTCCTTGCTACTTCTGAGATTGTGAACTGTATGATGGCAAACTGGTATTGCTCTAGAGTGGTTAGGTCACATTCCTGTGTGTGTGTTTATCCTTTTGGTTATTGGTTTAGCAACTTCATTATTATGAGTTTTGATGCTGTGTATTGAATGGAGTCTAGTTTTGATTTAGCAGTTATTGAAGCAGAAATTCAAATTGGGGCGTATATTCAAGAACTGGTTTAATAACCACGCTGAAAGTACTTTTCAGTACTGGGGGAATAGCCGGGCACTCTACCTGGTCTTATTGGGTCTGGGTTTACGGTCTTTGGTAAGGACGGGTTACACACCCACGGGGTACCCTAGCGATCCTTCTCTGTTTTCGACCCTATTTGTCAACCAATTTTTGTCTTTTTTTAAATTTTTTCACGACTGGACCATATTTAAATCTTGTTTCCCGTAGCATAGCCACATCTGGATCTGGCGCCAATAACCTTCACACTCACTCACAAAGTTCTTTTTCTAGTTTATGGTTTAGATCCACAATCCATTCTATTTAATGTTCTCTGTATCCTTAGTTTCTGAAGGCCTTATTTACCCGGCTTGAATGCACTTTGTAAACCTTAGTTTCGGATTTAGGAAAATTCCAAGATATTTTGGTAAGCTGACATATCTAGTATTTGAATAATTGAGTTTGATGGTTTGTTGAAAGCCATTTGTGTATAGTTTGTCTGTAGAGTTAATGCAGTAGTTCGGGTTAGTTGTTAATTGAGATCCTCTACCCAAACTACTAGGCCCTCCAAAGTCTGGTTATGATACTTTTCTGATGTCTCTTTACCGGTGCCAAATGACAGTATAGCATGTAATTTCGGCGTTTAATTTGATATAAGTATGCATACCGTTCGTATATAAACAAAAAGAAAAATGGACTAGGCATTGAAGCCTGCACCACACCTGGACAAAATCTCTGAGAGTTTCAGAGCTCAACTCAGACGTTGACATAATTTCCTTCTTAGAAAATCATTTACCTATAAGAGCTCATTGTCAAAAATACACCCCCCATGGGGCTCATCTTCTGATGAGTACGGGCATCACTACCCCGAGGTACCTCAGTGATCTTTATTTCTTTGTCATGTGCTTTTTTTTGGGGGGGAGGGGGTTCCGCTTGATGTTTTGTGATATCAAGCGGAAAACAGTTTATTCTAACCTAGTTTTATTTAATCTCTGTGTTTATGCTAACTCTTGTGTTACAAAAAAAAATAAATAAGTAAAAATTATAAAAATATTTAAAAATAAAAAAAGAAACTTTGTGATGTCTCTAATAACACACTAAAAGACCGACGGCGTATCAATACCGATCTCCTGCGTACCTAGCTCTGGCATTAAGGGGCCCCAGTACTTCTCAAGTGGAAGTACCTAGTGGGAAACAGCTTGGGCATGTTTGGAAAAGGGTTGGGGAAGGGTCTGAGGGAGAAGAGTTGCGTGCGTCGTCGATAACAGTTTCGGAACGTGATCCTTAAAATGCTCCTATAGTTGAGATCCTTGGTTGCGGATGGCTGGATGGTGTGACCTTCCTCCCATTTCGAGAAATCATCCGTGACCTCCCTCCCATTTCGAGAAATAATCCTTGGCTACGGCCTAGGACTGTGCCTCTGCCTGGGGACAGTTCACGTTGTCCAGCTTTGAAGAATTCTCTGGAGATTATTCGTTTCCACGTTAGGAAATGGTGGGGAGACGGGGCCCTCGATCGAACTAGAAGTTAATCCGTGTTTTTTTCTTAAGACAAAATATGGCTAGAACTAAAGAGAATTCGATTTTGGCTATCAAAGCTATAAATAAAGCTAATAAATCAAATAAGAAATGGGCTGATCGAGTAGAAGAGTACGAATCAAATTCCTCTGTGAGTATCAAGTCAGCATCAGACACCTGTACTTAAAATATTAACTTACGTTTCTTTCTTATTAAAAGAGAAATTGATACTTTTGAAAAGATATCTCCCTTTTTAATCCAAAAGGGCATTCAAGGTATGTTGGGAACTGTTCAGGAAGTAAAGAAGCTACGTTCTGGTGACCTTTTAATAGAAGTCTGCAATTCAAAACAAGCAGAACTTGTTATGAACATGAAGACCTTGGGACCCTATTCTGTGACAACTTCACCGCATAGGAATCTGAATTACTCTCGTGGCGTCGTATCCCCACGGATACGACGAATTGGAAAACGTATCGGAAGAGGAAATCTTGGAGAATTTGCAGGACCAACTAGTTTGTGGTGTACGGAGGATTACGATTAGGAGAGATGGTAAGGTGCTTAATACTAAGCACCTCATCTTGACCTTTTCGACTCCTACCCAGCCACAGACAGTTCAGGCCGCATATCTCCGCCTCTCCATCCGACCATATATTCCAAATCCTCTGAGGTGTTTTCATTGTCAGCTATTTGGCCATTCGAAGAAAGCGTGTAGAGGACAGTTGACTTGCGCTCGCTGTACAGCAACAGGGCAAGAAAGTGCTTCCTGTAACGCTGCAGAAAAGTTCATTAATTGTTAGGGTAACCACCCTGCATACTCTCGTTCTTGCCCTAAATGGGCTGATGAAAAAGAAATTGCTACAATGAAGACTCTTCAGAACCTATCGGATCCCGAGGTTCGCCGGTTAGTCACTTCCCGCACCCCTGTACAAGGAATCAGCTATGTTTCGGCCACCCAGACTACTAAAGTTTCAAAATCCACCCAATTTCCTGAACTTCTTCCTACCACAAAACCTACCACTCAGATACCACAACAGAAGAAAAAATTAAATCTTAATAAACCCCCTTCCTCTGCTAAGGCTAATCAGACTAGGCCATTGGCCAGGTCGAAAGCTTCGCAGAGGCAAAAATTAAAATCTGCTGCGAAGAACAGCTTTCCTCGCAAAAAAAACCCCGAGTCATTGACGGGGATGTGGTTGTATTACACCCATCGCCCGAAGATTATGACTCCATGGGAGTCCTGGAAACGGTACCTTCCAATTCCAGTGTGCCTTTTTAATGGCTTTTGTTTCCTGGAACTACCGTGGTTTACGACTCAGACTAGAGGATCTCAAATCCATTATATCTACGCACCAATCTGTCTGCATTGCTCTTCAGGAGATTTTTCTGAAGAATAATAAGACAACCTGAGTGCGTGCATATCATTGCGTACGACGGGATGTTGATGCCGCATCATCATCTTCTGGAGGTGTTTGCACACACATCCTGGCATCTCAACACTACCCTCATAATGTCTTTACACTGACCACATCGATGCAGGCTGTGTCTGTGCGAATTCATACCCGCACATTAATCACTGTCTGTTGCATTTACATGCCACCTAACGATGTTGTGTCATAAACGGATTTAAACCACTTAGTCAACCAATTACTAGCTCCCTTCCTTCTGCTTGGTGATTTTAATGGGTTCAGTGGGGGTATGATGGTACAAATTCTCGTGGTCGGCAGATCGAGCGATTGATCTCTGATTACAGTCTCTGTCTGCTGAACACCGACGAGAAGACGTATTTCCATGCTTTCGCTAGGACATTTCATTCCCTTCATCTAGCCATTTGTTCACCGACACTGCTACCGTCGCTGAATTTAGAGGTTCTTAATTGCTTACATAATAGTGATAATTTTTCTCACCTAATCTCCCAGGTTCATAATAATGGGATTTGGTTACATCCTCCCACTTACCGCTTCAACCGAGCAGATTGTGAAGCATTCACACGGATAAGATAACTATCATTAACAGCACAATAGTTCAAGATCGGGATATTAATGTCACTGCCTCTATCGTGGACGCTGCTGATACAGCGATACCGAAGAGTACAAATTCAAAGCGGAAGATGAGTAAACCATGGTGGAACAAAGATTGTCAAACATCCAACAGGGAACAAAGGAAATTGTGGGGTATCTTCAGACGATATCCCACAACCGAAAACTTCATAGCGTTTAAAAGGGCAAGGGTGTTTGCTCGGAGAGTAAGACTTCATAGTGAGAGAGAATCTTGGATCAGGTATGTCTCTTCCATAACATCGTCTACCACAAGTCAACAGTTATGGAGAAAGGTAAAAGCTGCAAACACCCTGTATCGGGAATTTTCCATCCCTATACTGGAAACTGCAAATGCTGTGCATTCTTCACCTGTTGGAGTGGCCAATGTCATTGGCCGCTCTTTTGCTAGTGTGTCAAGCTCCGATTCATATAGCGCTTCATTTTTAGCGACTAAGAATTGTACTGAGTAGATGCCTATCAACTTCAGGTGTCGGTAACGGCTCCCTTAAAACTATGACTTTGACATGTGGGCATTGAGAAAGACTCTGTCTTTGGCTCACAATACCAGTCCAGGCTCTGATGGAATAACTTACGATATGCTTCTCCACTTGAGCGAGAATTCACTTGTCAGTCTTCTCTACCTATTCAACCGAATATGGAGGGAGCATGTGTTTCCTAGCCAGTGGCAGGAAGCAATCGTTATTCCTATTCGGAAGCTCGGTAAGGATCCAAAGAACCCTGTCCACTATAGACCTATCGCTCTAATGAGTTGTTTTTGTAAAACCCTTGAACGTATGGTCATACACAATGCCCGTCTTGTTTATCAATTGGAAAAGAATCAATGCAGTCCTCACTTTCAGAGTGGCTTCTGTAAAGGAATATCCACTGTAGATAACATTCTTCTACTCGAAATTCAGACTCGTACTGCTTTCATACGGAGGAATCATTTTGTTTCAATTTTCTTTGATATCGAAAAGGCATATGACCGTACTTGGCTCTATCGGATTCTGCGCACTTTATACGGTTATGATCTGAGAGGCAATTTGCCTCTTTTTATTCAAATGTTTTTATATTTTAGAACTTTTAAATTACTGGTTGGTAATGTTTTATCTTCCTCTTTTACTCAATTTGAAGGAGTTCCTCAGGGAAGCATTTTGAGCCATACTCTTTTTATTTGTCATCTGTCACCTATACTTTCTCATCACCAACCATCAGTTCATGAATCGTTATACGTCGACGATCTAAAGATTTCCTGCAAAGAATCGTCAATGCGTATCATGGAGCGATGACTTCAGACCACAGTCAATAACTTGGTTACATGGTGTGACGCGAATGGGCATAGTATTACTGCCAGCAAAAGTAGTTGTGTGCATTTTTGTAAG